>QQSS02220143.1:0-10830 GCA_003687565.2 Craspedacusta sowerbii
ATATATATACTTCAGTTCTGCTGCATTTCATTAATAACATCGAAAAAAATCAATGACGAAAAATACTTAGAAAATGATTAAAACACGAAAATGATTACAATCAGTTACATATGTTGTCACAGGTTAGATATTAGGTATATGCAGACATTAAAATGAATGTTACTTCCGTTTTAAAAGTATTTTTTGGGTTAGTAATTTTTAGTAAAGTAATCTTAATTTATTTTATAATCTTAATTTTTAGGTCATGTAGGTAATTATATTAGACCACAACTTTTTATTGTATACCGTTCGTTCCACAAGTTTCGGTTCGTCTAAATGGCAATGAAAGCTTGGATGACTTTGCGCTACGAGTGTTGTTTATTGGCGCATAGTTTTTGAATAGCTGGTTCGGAGCACTCGGCAGTTTCTTATTATCCCAGTCATGCATGTAGAGGGACAGCTTAAGTTTTATGAGGTCTTTGAGTTTATGTATGCTAAGTTTCGAAAACAAATCAGAGGTAGGATCATTATACCCAGAAAATGATATTATCCGTACAGCCTGTTGTTGTAGTTTAGATGTTTAGTTCCTTCGTTATAGAAAGACCCCCAGTCAGACAGAATGGAATAAGCTATAATAAAGTGACCTCAAGATCCCCATATCTACAAAATGTCGTATCTTAGAAAAAAGCTCATTTCCTTGAGCGAGGTTTTTTGGCAAGTTCAATGAGACATACTGAGAATCAAGTATAATACCCAGATATTTAACTTTGTTTGATAAGTACATTGGCTTATTTTTTGCTTTCACTCTCAGGTTCATATGAGATGCTTTATTGCTTGATGAAACAGAATGGCATCAGACTATTATCCCGTATTAAGTGATAATCGGTTTGCACAGAGCCAATCGTAAACGGAGGAAATTCGCAAAACAACATGGCTTCAATTTTTTAAGGACGCATTTTTAAAAATGATCACAGTGTCATCCGCAAAGTGTTGCGCTCGTCCAGACGAAAGGCACTTTTGAAAATAGATAGTGAAGGCTCTAACGCAGAACCTTGTAGAACCCCGACTTCTATAGCGCACGTTTTTGAATCAACACTTCCTATTGTTACGTATTGGTTTCTCTTGTTCAGATAGGACTTAAACCAGTTTAAGGCGGTTCCACGAGCACCATATATTTCCAGCTTATTTAATAGTATGTCCTGGTTAACAGTATCAAAAGTCTTTCTTAGGTGTCGGAATAATCCATAAGCATATTCGCCGCTTTCTAATATTTCTTGTACATAACTAACCAAGTTAATTTCAGCATGCTCAGTTGAGTGCATTTTGCGGAAGCCGAATTTTTTGTCATACATAAGTTTAAATTTTTCAAGAAATTTGTCAAGCCGTGTAAACATAGCTTTCTCGACAACTTTACTCAAATTCGACAACAGTGATATGGGTCTGCAGTTACTGCGGACCTTCTTAGCACCTACTTTGAAGATCGGGGTTGCTTTTGCTAATTTTAGAATTTTTGGAAAGTTACCTTGACAAAAGGACTCGTTTAAGATGCATGAGATCAGCTTCGAGAACAAGATGAACTTAACTGAAATAAATTACTTGGGAAACTGGTAGGACCTGCAAACTTTAGCGTATTAAGCAAGTTAATTATATCAATGGCCTCTTTTGGTTTTGTTGGTTGCAAGAATAGGCTTCTGGTGGTATGTGGTAGCATGTAATTTCTAAAACTATTAAGTGAGTTAGGAATTTCAGATTTTAATAATTTTCCAACAGAAGCTAAATAATCGTTGAATACATCAGCTATATCTCTCGAATTATCCAGGGTACAGTTATTTGGACTTGATGTCATCCCATGTTCTTTGAAGATTTTTCTGGTTTTGTTGGAAATAGTTATTATAGTATGAGATTTTACTTCTACGTATCATACATACAGTAGATTTTCGGTGTTGCTTGCAGTTAGCGTTTTGCTGTTGGTTATCCCCTTTCATATACTGTTTGAAATATTTATCTCCTAGTTCTCAGATTCAAAAATTGGAGTTGTAATCCATGGCTTCTGTTTAAGATAAGTCTCATTTTTGGACAAGGCTTTATATGTCGCCAATGTATCTGAAATCTCATTGACTTTTTCAAGCAGCATTTTAGTTAATTTATCCGTTTTTCTTTCGTTACCAAATAGGACTTTCCAGTTTATGGTGGATAATTTTTCTAAGAACTTGAGTTCACTAAATGTGCTTATGAGATCGATGGTAATGGGGTTTTTCTTTGTTTCTCGTTCCCTTTGAGCTGTAATTGGTGAAGATCACAAATTGGGCAAAATGACCTGAGATGCTACATGTTAAGCTTCCACTAACAGAGTCGTATTTAATCTCATTATTTATTAATTTATTATTATTAACGGTTATGATTTATTAACGGTTGAAAGTTATGGGAAGCCACTATATCGTAGAAGTCTGAAGTTTCGGATAATGTGTCATAGTTAAGTACGTTTGTCAAAGTCGCCCATTATGGTTACAAATTTATCTTCTTTGATAATCTTCTGTAAAATTTTAAAGTTATCATGGAATATGATATTGCTGCGTTATGCTGGTTGGGTTTGCTTTTTAAGTAAATATATGGAAGGATATTGCTGGTCTAGAGAAACAGTCATGCCTGTTCTTATCTACTACGATGCAATGTCAAGTTTGCATATTTAGTTGTGTGTGAGTTGGTTGTATTTGAAAGATACGAAAAGCAAGCCGAAATAAATATGGCTAGAATTTATTGTTTCTGTTTAAAAAATTATAGTCGTGTAGGTATCTGAAAAACATTCATGCAGTAGATTTTCACCATTAGTTAACCGTGGGAGCCATCTTTGTTTACTTCGTAAGGCAGATTCCTCAAATCGGACAGGAATAATACCATCAAAGGCAAATTAGTTGCATAGTCCCAAAAATTTTAGCTTACGTATTATGATGGCGAGACCATCTTTGTTGGAGCTAGTTTTACTTGAAATGAATTGTCAAGAATACGTGTCCGCTGCTCCAATCGACTGAGACACGCCAAACACGCTCCTTCGCTCTTTGATGTTCGAAGAAGGCGAGCGCTCGAAGTAAGCTTTCAGCAACTGGCTTTCCAGCTTCTCCTACAAGCACCACGTGCTGCAAGCATGGCTCATATTTACGAGCTTTGTCTCGCTAATATGTACACGATAAAAGGATTGTTATCCGGATGTCTGACATGAATGGTGTAGCTTCAAATTTCTGACAGGCTTGCCCTTTATACAGCTGGTGCTTCATATTCTTGCTATTGCGTAAGTTTTTTGACGCCCAATAGATGTTTGTCAAACTCCATTTTTTGAAAAATCCAGACAGCTTTCCAAACAACAGCCAGAAATTCGTACGTCCAAGAACTCTCAAGTTGCTCTTGAGTTACTAAACGGCATCTTCATACTGACGGGGGCTAACTTCATAACCTAAGCGCCCCCTTTTTTTAGATTTGCCATGCTTATGTGTACTTTTCCGAAGTAAGCATAGCTTGCTTCGATTTTGATCAAATCCTTCAGCAGAATTAAAGTTCTGTCTTGTTTCGAAAACAACGGTTCAATCGATTGAAGTGAACTAAAAGTTACTTATATCATTAATAAAGCTATGTTTGTTGGTTTTTTTTTTTTAAGTCAGTCGCTCTAAAATCAAGGGGAATTTTCAAAATTCTAGATTTCAATTAAAGAATAAAAGATGTTGAAATTTAAACATTTAGGAAATTTTGATTGAATAATTACAACTCCTAAAACAATGGTTGCCCAACTTTGTCTTGGCTTGTTGTACCTGGCTATAAGAAGTCTAATCGTGGCTTCGTTGTTTCATGAAAGGCCAAATATGTTATAAATAGCACGAGTTGAAATGCCATGATTGCATGTATAAAAGATGGAGGTGCTTTTCAATTTAAGTTATTTTTAGTGGCGCTTTCTAGGCACCAGAGCAAATTAAATTCAGTATCAGGTTTCTCTCTCCTGAAGTCTTACTCTTCTTTCGCAGCAAAGGCATTTGTAATTGCCTCAGCGCCATTACCAGTTAGTCGCTGAATTCTAGAAAATCGATGGAAAAATGTCAGACTTTAAAGAACAGCCTTCTTGGAGGATGAGATGGTCCCGGCAAAAGAAGAAGCAATAGGTAATGTCTCCCCGTCTCGGTCAAACGTAAACAGCTGGTGAGAGGACATCGTGGGAAAAAAAGTTATCTTCAGCTAAACATTTGAGTATGGATTGTCTTCTAGAAAGGACAACACAACAAACAGAGGCACTTGCGCCCAACGAAACTACAGCAGAGAGTTCCTTGATTTCTTTACGATTTCCATTCCATTTTGGCACTCCTTCACAGCAGGTTTGGAATCGGCAACAGTATCTCTTTCTGTCGAGAGTGAATAAATAGGGAAAACAGCTAGTAAAACCATCAGCGTTCTACAAGGCAATGAAAGTTTTGTTCCGCACTTCAAGATTGACACGGATATTCAGTACACGATATGCCTGGATAATTCTATGCTTTACAGAGCGACTGAATCGCAATAAAAAGCATCTCTTTCGCCAAGGATGTGACTAAGAAAGTGCGTTCGAAGGATTTATAACTAATTATCAAAAGATTAAGATTCGGAGCTCCTAAATAACAGCAACAACAAGAACGACAATAACAATAATCAAAGACTTTTATAAAGTCAAGTAATGCACGTCCATCATTTGAGAGATTGCGTATCCTAATAAGAGATTTCCAGTAGTTGCAATTTCATTGGATTACAAAGTCCACACTCGCAACTACAGATTCACCTTTAAACGTATCCGATTCTAAGTGCAATGGTCTGCCAATCAAAACAGAAGGAAGAGAATCGACTACTTTGTTAGGAATGCTTCAGTGTAGTAGTTTGACGCTCTCCTCTTCTGTATTTCCCCATACGAACTTGTTTAAAAAAAACTTACTTCTTTGAATACTATGGTGCAATTTTTGTTGAGCGCGTGTGGGTAAAAAAGCGCAGCAGACCTCGTTATATAGACGCTTTTCCAATCTAACTGATTGTAAACATATATTAAACAAAACAAAAACGAATAACCTCCATCGATTAGAACATGAATGCTACATGTCAGAACGCGCAAACTGTAAGAATGGAATCTGCGCCAATCACGTTGGGTTTTGGCGGAGTTTGCAAAACACAATCTGAATATACACGCTCTGAAGTAAGTTAGTAATTAGGCAGGTAATTAAAACTTTGCCAAAGTTTAGTTTCCTTACAAAAAACGATTAAAAAAAAACAAAACAAACAACTGATTTAACACTGAGAAACTAGCTTAATAGTCGAGCTTGCTCCGGTCTCAAATTGAGTGGCAAAAGCCTTATTAGCAGCTAGAAACAAAATACACCACAAATGAAATTTTCAATCTCAAGAGATACAATGAGAGCATAGCGGAATTTTATACAATGTGTATCCACAGTGCAATAACAATATAAGAGCTTTATTGACAATACTGAGGTAGCGAGAAAGAACTGTTTTATCTGAAATCGATGCCAGTAAAACCAGCCATTGTACGATGGGCGACAAGATGCGTCCTGAACCCCCGGGTCCTCCGGGATCACTCCATGGCGTACGGCTGACAGGCTAAAGCTTGCCTGCCACACGTAGTGACAGCATCCGGCCTGGACTAACTTCGCAAGCCCTGCCTGGCCTTATCGAGTATGTCCTTTCTGATTTTCGGGTAGCTGGGATGCTGGCGAAGAACCTGAAACGCGAGAATGAGGAAACATTGCGGCTGTATGAACAGATTGCTCACCAAGCAGAACACTACTACCCACACGCAATAAAAATCAAAACCCAAAAGCGAATGCATTAACAGGTAAAATTGCGACAAAGGAGCTACATCATAAAATGAGATTCACCTATCACAGTTAAACGCCAGCAAAGATAAAAACAGCATGAAGGAACTAGCAACAACACAAGGAGCCTCAGCTCATCACTAGCATTAACATAGTGCAGAGCAAACACCCCAGACACTCGCTAATCAGCAGCACAACACAAGCAAGTATTGCTGCTCATTTGAAGACAAATAAATGCAGGAGACCATGAAAAAAATCCAGGGGCGAAGACGCCAATGACTAAGCAACGGGCGAGAACACTGGCTACTTCCTGCTCGGAATGGAAAGACGGACGACGGGTTCTTGGACCCGTGGTAGTCAAGTGAGACATAAAGGAGAGTGAAGCATGCTGGCAAAAACATAGCTATACAAAAACTTCAGAAAAATACTTTAACATATTCTCAAACAGTCCACGACAGCAGTAGTCAATGTCGCTGCATATTTAGATATATTAACGGAGTTGCACATCTTGATACAGCGGTACCTGTCTACGAGCACAATAGACATGGTGGTAAACAAAGCATTTTCACGGCACAAAGACATCACCGAGGTTCTTTGTGGCAACGGTTAGATGGGCCGGCATACCTTGCAGAAACCAACGTACAGAAAACCAGTCATGCATACCTTGTGGCAGACATCGATCGCATCAACGAAACGCTTGGCTTTCAAGTAGTTAAACGCAAGTCTGTATCCTAAACGCATCGAAAAGCACAGAAGTACAAATGCTGCGGAAAGCTGTCCAATCTAAATGCGCGTGAATAACGACACTCCGCTCCCACATCACGAGTTCCTGGACTCTCTTCCCGAAGCAAAGGCATGAAGCGAGCGACGACTTACCGATGGCAGGATTAGACTCATTGCTGAACTTCCACGCGTTCTCGTAGTTAAACGCGGCATCCTTGTACGACTGTTCCTTCTCCATGATAAACCCCATATACTCCCAGGCTTTAGCGCAACTCTGAAATAAAATACCGCGATATCGCGGCGACACTCTTGCCTTTGTCAAGTAGCCGCTTCGAGTCAATGATCGATAAGCTTTAAAAGAAGTGCCTAGCTCACTCCAGCCGTACCCAGAGCGACATTCAAGAGCATGACACCATGCAGATTTGCAAATCGGACGTAATACTTTCTAAGGCTCCACTTTAAATGCAACAGAAAAGAAACGAATCGCCACCTAGGCGCGTAAAAAGCCAAGCACACCGAGAGAAACAAACGCCTCTAGGGTAAGGCATACTGGCTTTGGCCTCATAGCCGCTCTCGAGTCATTCTCGGATATCTCACGAACTTAATATGCAAAAACTAAAGACAGCCACAAAATGGCAGCCGCACTGAATGGCATAACCAACGCCAGATTAGGGCAAAACAACAACATTCAATAAGAAGACTCCTACTTTGTTGTACTGAAGACATCTCCTCAACAGTTCCTGAGCCATATCGTATTTCCCACTCTAAAAGAACAGACCAAAACTCCTAACATTGTCTAGGAAAGGAAGCCCACAATTTTAGAACTACGTACGTAAATAACACGAACCCAAAAATTTATCGAACTCGGACATAAAACACCGATAGTAGTCAGGATTTTTCGTAATTAGATTCCTAAATTTGTTTTCCTTATTTCATTTTATATTTGCATAAGCAGGTATAGACGACAAACATTTACAACCACTACTATCTTCGAGAATATAGTGGATTGATTAATTGGTTTATTGATTAACTGATTGATCGGAAGCATGATAAGGACACATACACATCATTATCAAATTATGGCACTGCCAGAAGACAATTGAGTTTGCAGCCTCTTAAATCTGACAAATCACAAGGCAAGGGAACGAACCAAGGGAGACAACAGCAAGGTCAGAAAACAACAACGATGCAAAAAAGATCATATCTGTGAAAGCATGAATGATAGGAGAGTAGACAATTGGAAGTGGCACGTATGAGATTTGATCCTAGCTTCAGTTCGACTTCTGCAGCAGTAAGGGAACAATAATCGGTGGTCCAGTCTAGATTTCAGCCATCACCGGAGTACCTGGATATAAACGTCAGCAAGAAGCAGCCAGCTCTTCTCAAAATCCTCTGCGTCCTAGAGGCAAAGCATTACGACTGAACATGGAGTGAAGCCTGGCGCAATCTTGCAGCCCTATTTAATGTACAGTTAACATTTATAAACTACGTATCATATCGTCATCATATCCTCCTACATCTTGCCCCGCATGGCGCTCGTTAGACGAGAGCATGGAGCTCGTCAGAACTGTGCGTGGAACTGTCCTGGTCAACTAATAAAAAAACAAGTCTTCCTTTGATATGGCTAGTTGATACGTCTTCTATTCAAAACTTCCACCAGAGAGCCACTACGTGCGCGTGTGGGGTGAAATGCCGATAAAATAATTTTAGGGTGTGAACGGATGACCAAGCAGAATATAAAACACGATAGGATATCATCATCAACGAGTTACTAATAAAATCAAAGCTCACTTCAGAGTACCACTGCATTTTAGCTACTCTCTTCAACTGGTTCCGCGCCTTCGGTGTCTGCTTCAGGATCATGTAGGCAGTGGCCATCCCGAGCAAAGCCGGAACGTAATCTTTCTAGAAGTTAGATGAGCACTTCACGCCGAACAAAATCCAAGAAAAAAACGAAAATCAAAAATCCGTTCCAATATTTAGCTTTACGAAAACAAAACCTTAACCTAGTCATGCAATCTAAAGAGACGCTGGGAACGCTACAGGAAGGAATCACTTTGCAAAAGAAAATTGCAACAAGCAAGCCAGCTATGCCATGACCCCGTAAACCGCAAATACAATAGTACCGCAGAGAAACGACCAAGAAGAAGAGAGAACAATCTCACTTCTTGCGCTGATAAGTCGGTGAAGTTGGTTACAGCTTTCGTGACGAGGGCACTGTTCTTCGAGCTCATCAGAATGTAGTTCTCCAGGATTTTTTGCTTCAACAAGTTGCTGCGCGGCTTGACCTCCTGGAAACGAGAACGTGTGCAGTCACAATGCACAAATCGCGTCCTTACTAAGTCGGCGAAGCTTAGCACAGCATGCACACTTCTGAGATTTGCTCGTTTATTTAACAAGCAATACTGTGGCCGCTATCCAGGCGTTCATAAAGATCATAGTGATTTCCTGCTGTTGCTACCGTCTTCCAAACGATCATTAATGCTATCGTCGGACGCTTACATAGCCGACACCTTCTTGACAAGAAGTTACATAGAATGTCGAGGAGGAAAATCACTTCTTACAGTTCATTCACGCAGTTGAAAGCGAACGCGGAAAATTCACACAGCCGTATCAAAGGCGATCAAACTTAACTTATGGTGTAAACGAAGTCGGTCGAACGAGTCGACTACGCTACCACGGAGATTACGGCATGCAAGCACATTAGCTGCGCCGCTCAATAAACTGGAGGTATAGTAATGCGGGCAGAGGCCTAAAAGTATGCTTCGCGACGTCTTCCCGAATAGCAACACCGAGCGGGCGCTTGGTCGATGTCAAGAGAAGTATGAAAACTTAAAAAGGCGAAACCACAAACCAACTATAAACAAACAACCCGAGCTATAATCACTAGAAAATATACCGGCCAGTCCTCCCGCGAATTGTCTTCTGAAAACTTCGATTCAATCCACAATAAACAAAAGCAAGCAGGCCTATAGAGTGGTTGGGATTACACGTAGGAGAAAGATAAAATCACGTCTAGGGAAAGACAGACCTTCAGAAGTCTCTCAGCAGTTCCTAACGCCATCTGTTCCGAGTCTTGCTTCTCCAAGTTGCTATAATAGCAAAGATATCTGATAACTAACCAGGCTTACTTTAATCCATGATTGGACACGAGCAACAACCGACAACAGTTACAGCAAGAATCAAAATTTATTAAGCAGTCCGAGCGAAGGGAGTCAAGGATAAAAAAATATATATTTAGTTGAGAAATATGGCATAAATGAGAGCTACCGACTTAATATGGGAGGAAGGAAAGAAAACCAGGATGCAGCCACGAACGTTAAGCAGCAATAATAAACATGTGATAAGCAAAAGGGGATCAAAAGGCCTCTTACTAAAATCTTTGAGAATAACCGGCTTTATTTACGGATGGGCGCAAATAACTGAACACGCGTAAGCCTATGGGGTCTCTACCTGGACTCCGAATCCACTGCCTCAAGCGTCTCTCCCCCTGGGAAAAAGTAAACAAACTGAAAATATCGCAAAGTGGCGAATCTCAAGCTAAAGATGGCAAATATTTGTGCTCAAGTTACGACTTAATCGTAGACATATCGAAAACCTGACCGACAACCATCAGTACCTATTGTAAATCACATAAAAAGATCTTTGCGTACGAAATGCTCTCAATCGGATGACATTTGACATTTCTCCTCTATCGCTAAACAGTAAACAGGAAATAATATTGCGAAAATGCCTTCTTCTATATAGGAAAGATGCTCTGCCAATGAACGAAGGTAAATGCTTGCTTCGTCTTCATTGCGAGTTTCCTATTTCAGAAGTATTTACCGAAGTAAACTTTATCAAGTTGAAAAGCAATGCCAGTAAAAAAAAAGCCAGAGCACAACCAGGCCAATACTTGCAGTTGAAGGACTACAATCCGGCTGACTCTTAGGCTAATCAATTACAGGAAAAACGAACGAGAAAACGATGCAAAGATTAGATCTATATTAATGCTCCCAGTTCCGCAAGATATCTTTTAAATCTAAGATCCCCATAAACAAAGTTATGATGAACTAACCGACAATTTCACTGTCCGGATTCAGACAAATCTCGATCATGCTGTACAAAGCTTTTTCTCCCCTATTAAAAATAAAAAAAAACATACACATTAAATAGAAATTAGGAACATCCTTGGTATGCCCAGCCACGACAAAAAGTTAGTTAGTATTAGTAAAGATTTTCACATACATGCATACATACATACATACATACATACATACATACATACATACATACATACATACATACATACATACAT
>QQSS02220165.1:0-22737 GCA_003687565.2 Craspedacusta sowerbii
ACTAGAATAGGCAATGCCTACTTAGTGATCTCCTTCACTTCTCACAAAACTTTGTTTGACTATGTATATGTATTTTTCAGGATGTTCGTGACTAGTGGCAATAAATTCTCTTGTTGTTGTTGTTGTTGTTGTTACTTCGTGCCGCACATCTAAGTGTAATTAAGGCGGACTTGCTTTTCCGACGTCGGCTGCGGTCCAGATAAATCAATCTATTTACCATCGAAACTATCAAATCCTCAATTTTTTCCACGAGAAAATCAGCGTATTTTTGTATACCCTTATAATCAGAATCTGCTATAATTAGCCAAGCTTCCAATCGTTTCCGAAACGACTCTGCTATAGCGATGTCCGAGCAAAAGCCTATTCTTGAGTACTGACATGGCTTTACAGTACGCGGCGCTAGTGTTGGAAAGCAAAAGGTAATCTATAATGGCTTCCTTGGCCAGACCTGCTACATATTTTTTAAGGTAATGTAGTCGATCCCTTTCAGGCACAGCAGAACACCCGATTAGGCTTTTGAGTACTACCTCCCAACCTACATATTCTAGGGGATTGCCAACGAAAACTTTGACGTCCAAAGGTTCTATGCGTTTAATTTGCATACTTAGTGTTAAAGCCTCTGCCAACAACTGAACTGTTTGATTGTAATAGCAACACTACCGAGACTGCTGCGACGTTCAAAATTATCAGAGATTGCTTCAGAACCGTGTTTGGTGCATTTTGATCCGAAATTGGAAATAATGCTAATAAAGCTGGCAATATCAAGCAAAAGCCGATAAAGGCATATTTAAAAATGATGATTAAAAAAAACTGGCCGTGAGGACAGGCTGTAATCTGATAATACAATGTACCAGAAAGCACACATGGACAGATTCTTACAGATAGAGAGCAGGATCACCACAAAATACTGTAGAAATAAATAGACAGGGCCAGAGGGTCGGGTCCGGATCTGACATGTGTACAAGGAAACCTAGTGCCTCTATGCTAGAGGCATCAAATCAATGAAATCAAATGCCAACCTTCCAATTCAAGCTTAACAAAGCGCTCGTATGATAGCATAAGTTCCCCTCGCATTCGCCAATAAATACGAACAAGCGGGCGCGATATTTTTTCCCACCCTCGCTCAGGGCCGCACTCACTTTGAGGCTACGCGCGCACAGTCTAAAAGCCCCCGAAAGCCTATGAAAGGTGCTGAGTTTTGAGCCCATGAAAATTACTAGTAGCCACCACTACGAACGAACAAAGACCTTCCTCATAATCAGAAGCGATCTTTTCCAGTGGACAGAGGAAATCGCTCTGGAGGTCATCACAAGTATTTTGTGGAAGCTCTTGCCAAAGTGCGAGGTAGCAGCAGAGCACATAACATAAACAGCTGAAGTTGATCTCCCGCATTGTTGAAGAGTCATTACATAGAAACATACAGTTCTTCTCAGTATGTAACGATGATTGTCGCTCGCAGTTATTATTGTTGCAGAACTTATAGATTTTTATTCATAGGTAATATGATTGATGAAAACTAATTGTGCTGGTCATTGTAAATGTACAGGCCTTTGCTGTTGCCAGTAAACCTGAAATAATAAATGTTCCATGTTAACTAAAGCAAGTTTACTTCTTGGTTTACATAGCGATCTTTGTGACTTAATGTGATACACTAAACGAAATGCAAACTATATTATGGGGACTCTGCTACAGAGAAATTTGTGTAGTCGATTGGTACAAAACCTGCTGCTACAGCCAGAAGAAAACTACTGGCAGGTGGAAAAAGACCCATTAGTGCTGGCAGACCTTCAAAATCCGGCTCAATTTCCGCTAGGAGTGCAGCCTGTAGTTGACCGTGATCACTTTATAGCTAGGCAGCTTGTGTTTCAATTGAAGCCATTGCTTATCTTCGTTGTAATGCTACACAGCTTTAGCACGATAGGGAGGTTATTTTTTGCATATGTTGTAGATAGACACGTTCATTAAATTATGCTAACATTAATTACCAAAATGTTTTTTAATTACTAGGTCAATAGCTTAGAACAACAACAAAAAAATACATTGCATATTATATGCCTAAGATTGCCTTACAGGGGAACCTGCATGATTTTTTATTTTTATATCAGAATTTACTCAGGTCTTTTGTAGAAGTTTTGCTCTGCTTTGTGGCATTCATTCAGATTTGATAGACAATATAATTTACTTCCTCTTTTCCTCGCTTAACAGCATGAAAGAAACTCATTTTTTAATGATAAGTGTAGATGTTTTGTTAAGTTTTGCTTAGCAGAGTTTGGCAATTAAATACATTAAATTCATGGTAAAACATTCGGTATTTAATGCCTTGGAAATTGAAATTTTTTACTTAACTTATCCTTTCAGAGCTCCGATTTCAAATAGCCTCTGCGAAATACCGGCAAAAACACGCGGAATTTGCATACAAAGCTTTATGGGTTGCACCATAACAAAGAAAAACACTTACGCTACGAGGATGACTAAGTACTTCCAACGCTGTCACCCAACTATTTGAAAGCAAAATGGGGAAAGTTCCGGGAATTCCCGGAAATTATACGCCTAAAAAAATTCCCGCGCGAATTTCCTCGATATAACCGTAAACAATGCCGGGAATTTCCGGAAATTGTCGTTTTGAGAAGTTCTTGCGGGAATTTTAGAGAATTTTTCCATTATGTTAATGGAAAATAAATTTTGGGAATAAGAGTCATTAAAAATTTCGCCTCTGGAATTTTCTCCCTGCTACCGCATTCTTGGCGTAGCTAGTAAATTATCGTAATCCTTATCAAATTTGCTTTTATTTTCCAACATTTAAATAATCGATATAAGAAATACTTGCAACCATCTCCATGCTGCGTGTGACGATATCGAGCTCGTCGTGTCACAAATTGCAACACTAGCTTTACAGAATGTAAAGTTATGACAGAATGTGCATGTGTAGAATCCTAGTTTTAGGGGTAATCAAACTCTCCGGTCATTCCTGCAAACTGTGCGCGTGAATGCTCTAATGAATTCCTTATTCTCAAGATCAGCAGGTAAGTTTTGATGTCTGGTTATGCTCTGACCTTTCGCTACATCTCACAAACATTTTTCATTATGATAACGACACGTTGCGTTGAAGCGTGACATTGCCTGGCGCTTTGAAGGCTTTGAAAATTGATTCGGAGGTGTAAATGTTATGAGAGAGACCTTTATTTAATGAAAATAAGTTTTTAACTCTTAAACATCCACCAATATGGGAATTTTTGCTGAATAAGCTGGAATATAACTAAGAAGCCAGCGCTATCACATATTTGCCCGAATATCGCATGTGCAGATTTGCAGGGTAGATTCTTGGAATTTTCGGGAAATTTCGGGATTTCTCATTTAAATGGAGGGCATTTTTGGGAATTTTCATTTTAGAGGACGAGAAACTTCGGGAATTCTTGTTTTAGAGGGGGCGGGGTGGAATTCTTTGTGCCCTTGGTGGCGACTTGGGAACAGTTCTGAGTTTGCTGGATGAGAGTTGCGCACTCGAGATCAAGCGCAGCCTGCTCGTTAACTTTTTCCCAAGGAATGTTCGGAAGGTCGTCCACGTAACGTACTCCGTACGGAGCCGTTACAATCCCCGAAAGGCGAGAATTCGCCGTTGAGTTGCGCAAATAAAGTTTGGAAGTGTTGTCGGCGATCAGCATCACCTTCGATTTCACCACGGACATGAATGATGCTGAAGCTATACATCGAGCGTTGCTCTTTTCCTCGCAGGAGCCGGTTTTTTATTGTTGCAAAAGTCGGTTATTAAAGATCTTCTTTAGAGCCTCTTGGTGAACTGCAACGATTAATTCCAGGCATCCAATGACGAATATTCGACAACATTTGAGAGCATACACTAAAACGTTTCCTGTTATCGGAGCGAACAGACACTAGGCGGCATTTGTAAACCATGAACCAGCAAATACCAACTTCCAGTGGTCGGAGGTATGTGCCAGGCGGGGTGCTTGGTACTTAGTGATCGTGAAACCAATTCCTGTCCTCAACCTTACGTAGCGACCAAAGTCGGATGAACGACTTACGACGACCAACAGGCAGGCTCAATTGTAGAGGAGGAAAACGAGTCGTCCAGGTTTAGTAACTTAAATTTTCTGTCTAGACTCTCCCGGTAAGGGTCAATAAAGCTCTGGAGACGAATGGCGGTTAAAGACATAACGATTTAAATAATTCTGTACATGGAACAAAGATCATTTATAAACTGTGAATCAGTTCAGTGACCATATTTCAGTAATCCCGTCCGTAACGCGTTTTTCGGCAGGACTCCTTCCCTAACAACCGTGACAGTTAGAAAAAGCTCGTTAGCCGCTTATCAGACGCGCTGAAGGTTATCTTCGAACAAGCGATTACCTGTCGGAGAATAGGAACAAACCGATTACGAAATGGTTGTATTCGTACAGTTCGACTGCTGATGCTTGGAGCGCTATGGCAGGAGGAGTTGGTTAAAACTTTTCTGCGCTACGCAAGTAAGATCGCTGTTGAGCCGCAGTAAGTTTTATTTGCGCATGGCGGGTACGACAGTGCAGATAGCGAGGATCCAGAATTCGGTTTGAGAAAATAGTGTTCATTCAAGTAAAGCCACTGAGTCTACTGCAAACTGCTATTGGTTTGGGACTTGTATTATTTCGGACAACCTTCTAAGCGTCGTGGGTACCAATCGGTTTGTAAGCTGAAACAATGAAGTATATAATTTGCTGCCAGAGGAGATTTTGGTAAACTCTCTGCAGATTTAGGATTTATAAATGAGATTCAATAGTTTTGCAGTAAGGATGCGATATTACGCACAGGATACGTTTCTAGTCGATCGATGACAGATTTACAGACGTGACATGTCTCAGAAGGCTAAACGAGGTTTCAATCGTAGCAAAGCTAAATGACGACGAACTGCAGTCATAAAAAGAGAGGTTTAAGTCACCAGTACATTGCCACTGGCTCTGCTAACTGTACCGACCGGCTCTAGAAACAACTCGTGACTACAGCCCTGTTACCTCCTGTCTAAATTAGCTGCTCCAGCTTATTCATCGCAGCTATCATATCTTGCAAAGTGAGATCAATTAGAAATTATGGATACAAACGATTTGCGCCGGCTTTTTAAAGGAACGGTTAGCTTTCAATGTATCAATACTTACGAATGATGTGTGCTATTTGGTTGAGTTTCTTAAAGCGGTGATAGAAACGAAAGATGTGGAACGTCACTATCTATTTAGCCATCCTTCTTAAAACGGAATTGAATATGATGACCCAATAAGCTTCCTTATTCGTCACGCATGGCTCTCACACAAAGCGATGTTTCTGCGATCGAAACAACCGCAATCTTGATCTTCTAGAAACATGTCAAGATTTCTTCTTCTTAGGGTTGGATAGATATTATTACCTAAATTAATCCTTCGACCTAATTGCGACACACGATTGGTGGCGATGTTTTCGTTTTCGTATAGTAGTTTCATAAACTGACCACTATTTTATTATTTTGCAATGGAAACGAAGTTGCTTCTTAAAACGAATCCATACTTGTAGTTTTCTGAAGAAACAGACGGGTGTGGGCAACGCAGTTGCAATCTGGTGAATTCAATAGATATTTGAAGCAGGGGGGGGGGAGGCAAAAAAAATCAGCTTTGCACGGGGGTATTTTATTTTTGCAGGCTTACTCGATGTTACAAAGCAGCAGCAGTATCTCTGCCGTGTTCGAGAGCAGGTCAGTTTTTGTAGTTGGTAGATGCGTCGCAACGCCATTCAATCGTTATTATTTATTTAGAGCGCTGCGATTCATGGAAGACATGGAAACAGTTGTGTTAATCATTTGGGAGACATGGCGCATTGGGAATAAATATTTCACGGACTATGTTAGGAAATATGACGTTGGCTCAAAAATTTGAGCGACTCGTACGCGCAGTTTGGCGCGAGGGTGTTCACACACTAGTTTGTCTCCTTTGGATGTTATCACAGAGAGGGGTAATGGGAAAAATTTGCGTTTTGGCGATAGGATAAATGATGAGGATGATGGGATTTTCCGCTGCTGGCTGGATACCTTTCTCTGGCTGTTCGATGACTTGAGTGATTCTCTAGTTTGACGAGCAAATAGATATTTCGATTTTTAGGAGGAGGTGCTTTGCTTGAAGCGAAATCGTTTTGTTCGCTTATATATGCGGATGCTGTAGAAGCGAGCAGGTGCTGTTCGCGTGTGTATTATATATTATATATATTCCATTGGCGAGTTAGCACGGACCAGCGTCTTCCCACGATGGCGCTTGCCTTGAATTACATCGGAATTTGTTTCGTTTCCACAGAATCATAAATTTCTTGCCTGCAACTTGACTTTCACAGTTTATAGATTATGTAAGGGTTTCTGCTTATGTAGCAATGTTTATGAATATTATTAGACGAATTGCTCCAATGGATGTGTGAAAAATGTCGGTCGCAACTAACGAATACTTGAGCTCAAAGCGTGCCGATTTGAATAGATAGTGAAATGTTCAAGTCTCTTTACCATTCGATATTTTTTTCGGTTGCGTTTTCATTAACGGGTTAGTTTAACAAATTGTTTTCACTAATGTTCTCGTTTTAGAGGAGCATAGGAGTGTGGTTCGTAAGGTTGATAGTAAGCGTTCTCGCGGAGAACAATCATGCTGCTGTCTGAAGTTCTTCGGCTATTCAGCTCGCCTCTCAGCCAGGAGCAATGCTGGGCCGTGTGTCATGGCGTCTGCTCCACGCTGATCGACAAGAGAAGCGAAGACCGGGCCCGACGGGAGAGAATCAAGTACATCATCAATTTGGAATCTCTGGTCTTGACTCAACGTGGAGAGATCGATATTCTGCATTCGGAGCCGAGCTACCAGGAATGGCAAAAAGATGCTGAGCTCATCTTTGCTGTGGGAAATGTGTTGTGTCAATGTTTGGACTATGGCTTGAGCGAAATAGAAATCTGTGAAGTAAAGTTCCGAGACGATTTGGCGGAGCTAATTGGGGGTGAGTTCGGAATTTACCTGAAATGTTTTAATCGAATCACCTTATATAATGCTTACAAATGGATGAAGCAAAAATTTGTTGCAAATTATTTTTAACAAAAAGAATAAATTTTTAAATTTCCAGGACATGTTTTGACAATGGTATTTGTCATACTTCATGATTTCAAGCTAGCCGTTATAAAGACAAAGAGGGCGTGCTCGCTTATAAACTGCAAGCGCTTTTCTTCTGAGCCTTCTCTAGCGTTTATTAGATCAGACGTAAAAGCGTCTGTAAACGATATGAACAGCGGTAAAAACTTTCACTTCCACATCCTTTCAATGTGTATCATTTGCTTCCGCCAATTTTTCAAGACCCACTTTAGTATGCGGGAATGACTTAATGCTTTCGTTTAAAGATGTTCCGTAAACTTGATCTTAGCGAGGATGCGGGTTATTTCGAATGAAACGTAGATAAATTTCGTAAACAGGTGTATACGTTTTATAAGGAGGCCAACCTTGTAGTCAACAAGGCAAGAACTTGAAAAACTGATCAGAAAGCCTGCGAAAGCCGTTTTACGATGTCGTCTTGAGTGATGTCGACTAGGAACTTCGGGAAGGCTGGTATTCGGTCAGCTTCATACTCGACGGTAAACTTTAGATTTGGGTCAAGTAAATGTTACGTGCCGCTTATAGATTTATTATTCAGTCATGCTTTTGCGTTCGATGCGAGAGTCCGGGCAAGAGATCTGGAGTCTTCTAATCTTAATGCACGTCTGAAGTCACGCGCCTGCTCGGCAGAAGAAATTCCTGTTCATCTCTATGGTGTACAGACGGTATCACTTGAGTTGCGCTAGATCCGTTTTGCGAAAATAAGTGCAACACTATTGAGGCATATTTTCAAACTACCCTACCATACGGCTTTATGTTCGCGTTTCGACTTCGTTGAAAACCGTGTTGCGTGCCCTAGAAGTTGGTCTATGGTCGATGAAATCTTACGATTCCTAAGGATGAAAGAAAAGCGCGACATCTAATTCACCCTGTAAGCCACCTGGCATGGAAAGTAAGTGCGTATCAACCGGTGACGAGTCGGCAGAGCTGAGAATTTCAGACCAAAGGAAGCGAAGCAAAGAAAGCTACTGAGTAGACAATGTTGGTTTCAAATTTCTATGTGACCAGTATGACGCGGGCGAACGCGGGCTTCGCACCTTCTTTGCGGGTGTCGCTCCAAGTCGGAGTGCTTGGAGCTAGACGGCTAAACATTAAACAAAATTATTAGGCTCATTCTTTAGTTTGAAAGTGTGATGAGCGTGTGAATTGTGTTTTTATAGCACGCACGCTTCCTTGTATTAAATTGGAGAGTTTTAGTCTCTTGTGTCTTCAACGGCTGCTTGAACTTGTTAACTCTGTTGATGTCAGAGTTCGTCAAATTTTGCACTGCAGTTTAAGTGTATTCTTTCGCTCAAAGCTTTTTAAATTAATGTTTAATTCGTGGATAGAGCCTTTTTAAAGGGGTTTCTTTTTAAGTCCTCTCGTCCTTTTTAAAGTCTTCTACTCTTGTAATGTAATGTGTCGTTGTTTAGTGATTATAAAGGCTCTTTAAACGAGAAAGGCTTGCATTTCCTTCAGGTATGGTATTCCAGAACCAAGATGAGTTGGACGAAGGGATTGATCAAGAGCACTTGGGTGACAGCTGGTCGAGTCAAAGGTTTCCCGCCTCTGCTCGCAGTTTCCTAACCCTGGACGAAGTCGTTCGCTTCTGTGAGGGACGTCTCTTGAGACGCAACGTCAGCAATGGTGGTCTGCGCTACATCAAGTTGTGTCGGGCTCTCTTCGTAGAAGTGTCTGAGCTAAAAGCTTTCTTAGGCCATGTGCTAAATGATTTTGGCGAGCGTCATTGCATACAAGGTACACCAGATGGACCACAACTTGCAAAACAATACGTACAGGAATGGGCTAAGCTTTGGATCCAAGTCATGAGTGAGTTGAGAATTAAAGCCAAAAAACGCAATTCTGCTGATCCTAGCTATGAATACTCGCCTCTAGATGTACTGAGCTTAAGTACTAACGATAATTTAAGAGTTCGGATCAATAAACATCGCGCGCTCGGCAAAACCCCCAGTCTTCCTTTGGATGCCGAAGAGAAAATTTTTGACTTTCTTCGAATGCGTGCTGCTAGCCAAGAAGGTGAAAGACTGTACCGAAAAAGTGGTCTCAAAGCTGTTGGCGAATCTACTTCGTCAGGCAAATGCTTGTCCGTTAGAGCAGATGTTGTGTCTTTGGAATCAGCTACTAGTTGCCAGCATAAGCAAGCCTCTGGAAAAGTATCCATCGTTGGAAATCCCTCTTGGTCGGCTTCGCATAAGCTTGATTCGATTTCCGTAGACTCGGTTGAGGAAGAATTTTTGAAAGGACAAGCATGGATTGAAGGTGGGCTGGGCGTAGAAGGTTCGGCTGATGAAAGCCGAGCGCTTCATTTTCCTAATTGCATCGTCGACAGAAGGAATCTAGAAGCGGTGTCAGATAGTTTTAAGACTCGGGAAATGGAAGTTGATGAACCGTTTGACCTTGATTTGCCTAAAACAAGAGACGATTCGCTTACGAGGGCAAGTACATGCCGCGTCTCAGGCAGCCAAGGCAGAAATATGAAAGAAACTCATCTTCGCAACATGAACATTGAAGATGAAGACGGTGATAGGAAGATCGGATCTAGTCTTGTTGAGATATTTAAAATCCGGCAAGAATTGGTTCGTGCTGAAATGGACTTCATCAACGATGCGGATGTATTGAACGACAAGAAATGTTTTGGCTGTCGCCAATGCAAATTTTCCATTTTTCAAAGGGTAAAGCTGTGTGGCATTTGCAATAAAAGATACTGCGTGAAATGCCTTGATGACAGGGTCTCTGTTTCAGGCGACCTGGCTGACGCTTTACCTCCGAATATTGACGTTTCATACAACGCTCGGGAAACGTCCCAGTCGCAAGACTTGAAGTCGCTGTCGAAGAGCATGCTCTCCATGGCCTCGGGAGGACCACGTGACGGGCAGCAGCTCAGATGGCTCGCAAAACGCCACTCGGCTGCCGTGCGATTAAGCATGTGCCACGAGTGCAAGAAATTCCTCGAGATGATCGAATCTGAAAAGAGGAGAGTGAAATGGAGAGTTCAACTCCAGTTGAATGTGTAGAAGTGGGCGTATGTATTGCGCTGATGCGATGCAACGTAATTGAAAAAAGTAAAGCCAGGAATAGATGTACATGCGGGTCATTAATTCTCTTTTTGTTTTTAGCGTTGCAGTGTGCGATGATAAGTTTTGAGAAGCCCTACGTGCGGCATTGGACTGCGCGTCAGATAAGGTCCTATTTGACTGAAAACGTTGATTAAATTACGGAAACCGAAATTTGTGATTGCTAAGTTTCCCCTTTTCCGAATCAAAATGTGAAGCGCGGAAAAAAATTGAGCGAGTCCTCCTTCGATTGAGATCTCAAGCACATTAGAACTTTCCATTGGATTTGCGTGGCTTACGCGTTTACGTGCATTTCATTGATCGTGACCTGCGTCGCGCGCGAACGTAAAGGGCTCAAATTTATGCCAGGTTACCACCGACGTTCACGACAACTCAATGCACGCGAAACTTTTTGCATTTACAGAAAATGGAGTTAAAGGCGGAATACTGAAGAATGACTTAACAAGGCACATACCAACTGAGTTACAGTACGCAGTGAAAATTTTATGAAAAGGTGACTGTGGCGTTTCTTATCATGCAGTATAGCTTTTATGATATCCGAATTTTCTAGAACTTCGTTCCAGAATATGGCGTCTGTAGCCCCTGAAGCACGCCATTAAGTACCCATTACAGCACTTAATGAACATGCAGATCGCAATTAGTTTTATGCACTGTGTACATAAAGCAACTTGCACAAAGCAGATCACATTGATGATGCAGATCAAGGCGTTGCATCAGCTGATCTTCAAGAAATTCATTGTGCTGATCTTCGGCTTAGTAAAACAGAAAGTTCTGTCCCTTTGAGGCAGCTTACAGTGCTGCAGTGATAGAAGAAAACCGTACGTCAAAGCCTCAGAAATACATATGAAAAATTGTCAGCTGAGTCCTAAACCCACGGTGACAGCTAAGCAGATCCTTATGAAAGTTGATTGAGAAATATTCGTCTGGTGACTTTTGTGATAACTCAATATATTATTAGTTTGGATTTTGTGAGTTATTGTTTTACATAATAAGTTAAGGTATACCCTGTCAGATTATATTAGGCAAAAATTATTGCATGCGGAGACATCTTTGACAGTGCATCATTGATAATTAGCTATTAGCTCGCTTCAAGGACTTACCTTTTTAAGAAATCTGTTATCACACCTGATTAATCAGAATGAGTTACTGCTATTGCTAAGTTAGGTTAAATGCGTGTTTGAGACTTGTTAAGGCTTATTGTGCTTGAGTTTTTTCTGAAAATGTTCTATTTTAAAAAGATCTTTGTAGCGATCGATTTTTCAGTGTTCTAGGTTCTGTTTGCACCAACGAATTCAGGGATCAAGCACACATTTAAAAGCATATAGCATCACAAAAACTGGCATTATCCATCACAAGCAAATTGTGATATATTTTGCATATCATTAAGTAATTTCAGGGAAAAGTGACGTTATCTGTTTGCACTGGGCACTTACGTCTAAAACAGTCTCGCGGTAAACAATGCAAAGCTAAATTACTGGAAAAGCAATTTTGATGATGTTTCTAACAATCTGGAAACCACAGACTGGAAATTTGAATCTCAAGGAAGTAATGTTAGCAAAAATGTTCCTATGAAAGAACCTTTGAAAAAAAACTAAGATGGTTATCAAAGATGGTTGACAAACAACTTAACAGATACAAAAGTGAGGCAAGCTTGGAGTGAAGGCAAGATGCATCCAAGTGATATGAATCACCTGTTAGTACAAAGGTATTAGAAATAATCCTGCAAGTTTAATGAGAAGGAACAAGAAACAGCATCATGAACAGCTCATCAAGTGTTTCGAAAAGGAACACGAGCGGCTACAGATCAACCAGGTTGTGGTTTTTAAAAACTGCACCTGTCAAACGCTTGGAAAAATTTGGCTTCTCCACACCTAGGAGGGAAAGAGGAAAGCTGATAGAAGCATCCAAATATTTAGCTGGAAAAAAATAAAATCAACTGCACACAATTCTGCCAGCTTGCTAGTAAGGATCATGATCTGAGAGGACATTTTCTAACTGCTTCATCAAAGACATGAGAAGGCTATATTTTAAAATTATTGTCCTACACTAAAACAAACTGCCGTAGCAAGGAGTTGACGCTTGATAACTTTTTTAACACTCTTGTTTCAGAGACTAACAAGCGTATATTTCACCACAGCAATAGGCAAGAACGAAGAAGCATCAGCTGAGATTTCACTGGAAGTACACTTCTTCAACGAATTCAGAAACTTATCAACTTCCAGCACCTGGAGAATAATTTCTTATCCAAGTCAAGTAGATGGGTTGATGAGTTACTCCTCCATTATCAAGCACAAGAAGAAACGAGGGCTGTCGCGAATGCCATGAGTCGGTATCATGGTTTATGTCGGCAAACGCAATCAGATGCGTCCATTTCTCTATACCACGCAAATCTGATGGAAAGTCCTACAATGCGCACCGCACGCAACTAAAAGTACTGTGTGTTTGAGAAGCATGTAGTGTTTTCGTTTTAACAAGCGAAATTTTTTGAATTTGGATTGCGGAATTGTTTTCATGGAAGTGGAGAAAGAGCGGAATCAAGAACACATTAAAACGATATGATGTTGAGTTTCAGGACCTATCAATGGAGCGATTCCTCTACGAACCAGATTTCTTGATTCGTTTATTTTCTTGTTTATTTATTTAATAGGACCAAGTTCACCAAAGTACAAAGACAATGTGGCTTCCCATTTAGTTCATTTAAATACAAAACTTGAAAGCTTGATGCGTTTTATGGAAGTAGCGCTTACTTTTTTTAAAAAAAAATCCGTTATAAAAGCAAACGCTATAGGGATTTGTGACGTGCATAGTATAGTATAAAAGTAAAATATATTTGTTTTAGTAAAGCTGTATTTAAGCCACTTATACGGCGTCAAATTTTGCTCGTGTTTTTAAATGTCGAAACAACTTTCTTGCAATCTGTTAAATGTTTGGATTTGCGCGAATCGTGCTAACTTTTGTTACGCTTTGGTCGCTTCCTATACCACCTTCAGGTGTTGCGATACATCGAACAAGTTGCTTTCTGCATCTGCATTAATAGGATAGTCGACACGGATGTAGGACGAAGTCTGGAACATTAACAGTTTAGGGAAAATCGGTCGAATGACTCAGCGGTGGCAACTAGCATGCTAGTTAAATTGGCGTTGGAGATCTAAGCATCCGGGCATGACCACGCAAGCGTGTCTGCAATACGATGCACTTGCAACCGTTGTCATGCCAGTGGCACGCTACAACGACTAATTCTTTGTGTTTCTTTCATTTCAGTATAGTGGCCTGGGGCACAAACAGTCATGATCACTGTTTGCGGATGATGATGACTTTTGAGTGGCTGCTAACGATGCGTCTAGGATGGTAGAATGAGGCACCTCATTCTCGTGATGCAGGTATCTGAAGCGGCCAATCCCTGGCTTTTCTGTTAAATGGTGTTTACAACCTCACCAGCGATCCTCAATGACCGGATTTATCCCCGGGTGTTAAGAGCAAAAAGCCGGGGGACGAGTTACACGGTCACTTTTATAAAAAGGGTAGTCTATAATGGCACTTTTACAACGCTTTTGAAACGCGTAATTTTTAAAAATAGTGTCTAGTGTACAGCGTTAATACCTGTTTATGAAATTTCATCAGATTTCAGCTCAGTACTAAGTGTTCGTAAGTAGCCCGGTTTGAAAGCCATGTTGTCATTCTTCAAAGTTGTAAAGTTACACTTTTTCGCAGAATAAGATTGCAAAAGCTGTTCTACCTTGTCCTGCGGCTTCACATTTTTTTCCCATCATCTTTGGCCCCTACGCATATTTGTTCGTGAGTAGACTGCATGCATGTGGCACAAGCAATCACACACGCATCAAACACACATTCATACATTCACGCACACACATACACACACACACACACACACACACACACACACACACACACACAGACAGAGAGACACACACAGACAGATACACACACATACGTAAGCATAGCGGGGTTCAGTTCCCATGCACGTCCTGATGAGCCCCACTTAAGGCGAGACGCGTCTTGCCTTGGGGGAATGGCGAAACTATTGAATTTCTTAACTCGGCCGATTCAAACATACATGTGCTCGTGTGATATGACTTCGACTGTGCGGTATTCGGTGCTCTCTGGCCACCCCAACGTTTACATTTTTTTACATTAAATTTTGCAGTTTAGTAGTTTAGCGTGCGTTGCGTTCTGCTTGCGTATTAATCAGTTTCGTATGCGTACTTTCTGTTCGCGCTTCTATTGCCAGGCTATCATTCGTAAGTGTACATCATTCGCATGTAATTTGTGTGGGTTAACTTGTTGGTATCTATTATTAGCATATAAATGGCACGAGTTTGTAAATATGGTAAGATCCAAGTGAGAAGTGGTGAACAACAAGCGTTCCACAACAAGCGTTTCATCTATCTTCTACAACGTGCTCAAGACTGCTCTGACGGTTGCTTAGTCTCAGCATCCGTTCTAATCGAGCCTGCAAAGGTTTGCACAAAATCCAGAAATTTCACGCAAGGATAAATGAAGTTGTTCCACTTGCGAGCTTTGTGATGAAGTTATCTCCCCAGTGCTAGAGAAGCATTACCATTGGGATGGTTATAACGCATAGCTTAAGGGATCTTCAATAAAAAAGTGGAACGTTTTGGCGATCCTCAATCGTTTCCAAAAACTTCAAGTGTTTCTTCGGTTTGGAACTTGAGTCTACACTAAAACAGGAATCAAAATTCACATTCCTGCATTTAAGTGCGGAAGGAAACATATGTTCGCAACTCGCATTCGTCTTGGCTTTAAACTTACTAGCGGAAACTGTCAGATGCTTGTGGTGTTGGAGGGAATAATTATTTGGCACCTAAGAAATCTTTCATCCATCCTTTCATTATAATCGGTCATGCGTTTAGCAGCTCGAAGGTTAATTTTTTGTTTTGATATTTGGTCATCTATTTACATCTCCCGATCGTGACTGGGCATCAGGACTCTTGACAAGGGAAGGTCATCGGTATCGGGGTAGTCCCATTCCTAAGCAGATGGTTACAGCTACAGTCGTCGCATGTTTACGCTGTGGGGGGGGGGGGGGAAATGGCTACCATAAATATCATTTTCATTGGCATCCAACTGCCAGAAACGAGGCGCTTCGAATCTATCAGCGCTACCTTAGTATCCATTGCTATTATCACTAACTTTTTCGTAGTTGTGGGTTGGACTTCACAAGGCTCCCATTTGGCAAGTTAAAACGACGCTATTGGTGGTCGATGGACGGTATGGCTTCTTGCTGGTTGGTTTTGGGACTGGTTCAGTGTGACCTGGTAAAGGTACTGGATCTGTGGTGTCTGGTGGGCGGAGTGGTTCTATGGTGTCCGGTGGATGGAGTGGTTCCGTGGTGTGCGGTGGATGGAGTGGTTTGGTTGTGTCCGGTGGATGCAGTGGTTATGTGGTGTCCGGTGGATGGAGTGGTTATGTGGTGTCCAGTGGATGGAGTGGTTATGTGGTGGTTGGTGGATGGAGTGGTTCCGTGGTGTCCGGTTGATGGAGTGGTTTGGTTGTGTCCGGTGGATGCAGTCGTTATGTGGTGTCCGGTGGATGGAGTGGTTCTGTGGTGGTCGGTGAATGGAATAGCCCCGTGCTGGGCGTTGCGGGGAGCGGTTCTAAACGATTTTTGCTGTTTACTTCCGAATACGGGTTAGGTTTAGCAAAGTTAACTGCTTTGTGGACGTTATTCAAACATCTCTTCGAAGAACCGGCGCCAAGTGGTTTCAACTATCAACATTTCGAGTTGGTCTAGCAGACCATATTAGTTGAGACTTAACAATAGCTTCAAATACAAGGACCTTCGAATTGTAAATCCCAACTAATCTGTGTTCGACGGACGGGCTTCTAGATTGTAATCGCACGGAGAAGAAAGATTGCAGAGACACTGGCAGGTCACCATGTTTCCAGTCGAGCATGAATAGACATCTATTTAGTTCTATTAACTGACGCATACACTGGTATAGCCCTAACGATCATCGAATGTGACTTTGTAAACCTATATTCTGGAAATATGTGATTTGCACATGTGATATTCATTTCGCCGTAATTCTTGGTTTAGGAATGACACGCTTGTCGACTGGAGGCAAGCTCATTGGTCGATCTTATCTTAAAGACCTTTCCAAAAGAAATATAGTGAAATCTCAAAAAACAGCTGAAAGAACTGTAGAGAAGATACGGCTACTGCTTTGATAGCAAGCCAAGAGGTTTATAAGAACAGAAAGTGTTTGCCTACATCATCATAACGTGTAACTGTTATTCCTGTGCAGTAGGCATTAGATAATGGTAGATAGTAACATTCATGTAAAACAAAAGGGGAACAACTGCAGGGTCCCAAATTGTGCGTGCCTGCTTAGCAAAACGTAATTTTTCTTCGGTCACTGGTATCTAAGTAAGGTTTAATAACACATCAGTGCAGCCAAGCAGTCTGCGTGCTACAACCATGGCGCACAAAAACAAGAGTGCTGATAACCACCCTGGAGCCGGTCCACTATCATGATCACTCCGCCCCTGATTGCTTGAGGCGATTGGATTATTCTCGAAGTTGTTTCTTTCTAACGACCGACGCTTTGACTTGCAATATAAATGTTTATGCGAGAAGTCTGCGAAAAGTTGGCCAAAAGATAAAATAATAAGATAATTTTAGTAGAATAGCGTAGGATGTAGTTAGAATTAATGACACCCTAAAAAAACAGACATTTTAAATTAGAATAAAAACAGAAGAACAGAATAAAAAACAAAAGGTACCACAAGCAGCGCCCCCTTAGAAAAGTTAGTGTTGGTAGAGGACAATATCACATCTTACAAAGAAATGCTGATGAGTATTTGTTTTCTTTGTATCTACAATCAGATAAAAATTTAGCCAGTTGAGCAACTAATTCTGGCCACACTGAAGTATATCTTAAACCCGCAGTCGATACCAGGAAAACTCTATGCTGGTAGTATGCTGGTATCTAGGTTGGTAATTGAAGAAGGCGCAGCGAAATTCTTTTGCAAACAGTCGTCGGAGGTCTCGCCTTCGTGAAGCTGGATGGGTAACTTGTTAGGCTCAAGACGAGAGCATCGCTCTTTAAAATTCGGAACAGTTCACGGTCGACCCAAGACAGTCTAGAGCTGCGCCCTTCAGTATCAACATCCACAGGAGAAAAGGAAATTTGCTGTTGCAAAAAAAAAAGCAAGGGTCGGTGGTACAAGCCTCGCGCATTCAATTAGCGACGCGTCATGGCCACAAGGTGGGTGTCCAGAAAGAACATGCGATTATCTTCCTGCAGGCTTGATCAGAACGTTGTTGCGCATTCTGCATCAGTGCATAAATCCGCCGGAAACAGAACGCAACAGCAAGGGTGCATTCTCAGGTAATTGCATTTTTGATACTGGCTGGCAGATTGTAAGGAGGAGGAAATCATGGCCAAGAAAAACTTGATAGGAATAAAGGTCCAAACATTGAACGCCACGTGCTGCTAATGCGTAAATCAACCAACATGTTAGATCTACACACAACTAGTCATCGAGTGCAAAGAGTAGATCGCCCCACCGACCTGCGAACAGCGGCACTTGTTGACGGGGCTAGCAGTATGGAGCCCTTCCTTAAAGATTTCTGATAAAGGCCCCGCTCAGAACGATTGAAATTTAGGAGCGGTCACTTGAATTCTAGTGCTATGTTTCTAGGCAGGTTGTCTGATCTTTTGAAAAGGAAGAACCTGTAGGTTCCAAAGCATCAGTGGGTGACGCGGAATGTTAGAGACAGAGATCTTCAGTTGAGGTGAGGCTGGGGCGCGACACGGGCATTCGAAGTCGGGAAAGAGTTTTCAAGCAACAATTTCCCTGCGCTTACGCACACAAAAATTGCTTTTCCTGGTGAGTCGAGCTAAAGCCTGTGAATTGCAAGCTGGACAGTATTTCTCCAGGGCACAGAAGGTGACAATAAACAGTCAAGTTTTAATGAGGTCTATGGTTCACGCCGCAGGCAGGATGCAATTACGCACAGGTTCACCTTTGATAAAAAAGACTGCTTTCTTGAAAAGTAGTATTGAGCGCTCTTTCCAAACCGTCCGTCTTGCCGCCGACTAGGTGCCTTTCGTCACCTGCATTAGTTGGAAGAACGTGTAAACAGCGCCGACAGAAGTAAGCAAGTCAGTGTTGCACGAAGTAGCCGAGCAGTGACTTCACTGCTGAGCGATAGGTGACGTTTGAATGAGCGGTCGGAATTCGCTTGTTTGTCGCAACTCGGAAGTCCGCCATCCTAGTGGACCCAATTGCCGTCGGAATATGCTCGGCAACCAAGGGAAGCGTGATCGTGTTTTTTTTAATTAAAACGTTTGTTAATTGGCGCGGCACCCTGAGAAGCTGCTTTAATTGATCCTGGCTGATCTGTCAACGCAAATCGTCGTCAGGATACATTAAGCCTTGCGTAGCCACAGTCACATTCGACGAGTGACAGTGGTGGAAGGCAGTGTAAGTTGCTCAATACTAATCTTTTTTCGTAAATCCTCGTCTGCGTGTGCTGATTAGAAGTTCTGGCCAGGGACTAGCTTATTTGTGATCTCTTTCAGCTGCTGATTTTGCAATATTCATTTCTTAGTTGCATGCAATTCTTTGCAGTGTTACTGGAACATACCGTTCGGAAGCAATGCGCAATCTCCAAGCTCTGCAGTCGTAAACTCGTTTCCTCCATTTTAAGAGAGCTAAAACAGTTTTGCTTTGTAATTGGAACTAAGAAAAGAATTTTTCAGGTCGTAATTCTCTGACAGACAGTGTGGAGCTAGGAGCCAATTGCTATGGAGTCATTGAGGTACGGGATGAGGTGAAAGTCGTGGTACCTTTTCTGAACTTGGTTCCTCTCCTGCACCTGGTACAAGCTTCCGTCGATTCACGAACGAGCATGTCAGCATGTGACTGATTGCAGTTGACGACGTTCAGGCGCTTTTTCGCTTGTCAGCGTTGGTCGCGTGCCCGGTCGTCAGTAGGCCGGCCCTCTTTTTTGTCTGTCTACACGCTCTCCTTCACGCCAGCTGCGCATGCACGATTAAAGCCATGACCAGCCAGTCTGCCATTGAACTTTTTCGTGCCTAGCAACCTGCACCGCATTGCAGATAAAAGTATATGTAGAAGTAGATTTGTAGATAGCAGATAGCAGACCTGTTTGGCAATGTGTCGCAATCCAGCCAAAGAGGCGTGCACCAGACCAGACGGAAACCGTCTGGTTTGAAAATTGACCACTTCTTGATTACGTACATCAGCACAACCATCACAATTACAAACACCATCTTTGTCTGCGAACGCCAGCTTTTGCCTAATTAGCTTGAAGCATCAGTATCCTTCATAACATCTCAGCTGTCATTCAATCCGTGTAAGCCCTTAGTCTGCTGGTAGAGAAGTGTTTGATTTGATCCTGGATTCTTTCACTCAACGGCAATCTTGATTCACATTCGAATTTTGATCGCAAGGTTTGGAATTGGGAGTCGTACTAGTGATTTTACTTGTAATAATCAAAGCTCTTGAACTTCATCCGAAATGACTTGAAAGAACAGAAAGTCTTGTGTGATTTCAGGTATGCGTGACATTTGATTCTTCTTTTAGAAATCCAACACTCATAAGAGCGTAACGAATCCGCTGGAAGATGTTGAAGATTTCCTCCGCACTGCTTTTTCTGACTCTTACAGAAGCTAGCATTCGATGGCTGTAAGATCCGTTAATCTGTTTTTTTTTTCGAACTGCGTCTGACATTAATGTTTGCGAGTGTGGCCATCATAATACTAAGTTTTATAGGTAAACTTGAACCTTATTTGTCTGGATGCTTCTATTATAAATAGCTGCCAGTTTTTAGCACATAGTGAAGTGAAGCACGCATGCAGCTGGTTTGGTTGTCGATGTGGCTTTCTGAAAAGGATGTTTTTTGGTTTAGCGGAGTCGATCGAGCGCCTGGTGAAGGAAAAGTACTGAAAAGCCAACTTTGCTCAAAATCTTACGGATTGACGGGACGCCAAGTGAAGTTCTGCAACGAAAACTTTGAGCGAATGCAGTTTGTGCCGTTGTCGGCTCAGGAGACAAAGGAAGAGTGCCAAAAGCAGATGCAACTGCGCCTATGGAACTGCGCGTCGATCAATCGAGCTCCAAATTTTAACGACGACCTCAACACTGGTAATGATTTCCCTAATGTAATGGACAATTTCGTTTGTCATTAATACGTGTAAGCTTATTTCCTTTTTTTAAATCCATACAGCAGTTATTTGGAACGTGTTCGAGATACTTGTTCTTGCTTTCTTGTCAAGAAACGCATGGTTTTACAATCTTTTATCTTCTGCTTCTTAGTTCTGCCGCTAATTCTACCGACGAGCATATTCGTCGGCGAAATTAGCAGAAATTGCCGTGAGTCTATTGGGTTGCGTTATGTTGTGTTCTACAGCTGTTGTGTTCTAAACCTGGTGTCATTCAGATACGCGCGAGGCTGGCTTCGTTCAAGCCTTATCAGCCGCTGCCGTGGCTCTCGCTGTTGGGCGTGGCTGCCTGGCTGGAAATCTCCGTAAATGCGCTTGTTCGCAAGGAAACCGCCAGCTCTCTCTCACCGCCGAGGAAGTGAACAAAACGAGCATCCGTGCGATCGAAGAAAAACTTGGCTGCAGGAACGTTTTGGACAACGCCAAGCGGTTTTCCATAGAGTTTTCCAAGTTAGGATTAAGGCAGAAGCCGCGCAACTTGGGCCAGTATCAGGAGGTAGCTATAAAGCGACACAACATTGAGGCCGGGCTTAAGGTAACAAAGATTTTTATTAAATTACGCTTTCATCGTCCATCAGGAATAATACAATAACAAATAAAATACTACTAAAAGATCGCCCAATGTTCTGCATTTCTCGGGTTTCCAGTCAGTTTTAACTCTTATTTGAAATTTTCAAGCCGCTAAAAGTAAGCCAGTAAGTTGCCCAGTTAAATATCTTAGCCACGTTTTAACCCACTAGACTACGGCGCTCATTTCCTGCCGTAACATTTCCTTCGTCTCCAAGCCGCCCGTAAGCTGCAAACTCAAGCGCCGCATCCACTTACCTTGGTGACTGCTCGGGAAATTACCCGAGCTGAATATCTTCATTCGGCGTGATTATGCGAGGTCTAGGGGTGGATAGCGCTTCTATAGACAAGTAGTATCGGCGTCTTTGCAAAGGGCTCGTGATTACGTCATGCTTAGCTGTGTTTCCTATCCGCATCAGCAAGTGTTCGAATTACGGTCTTAATTAGCAAAACCGTAACATGCAAAGCTCTTTATAAGTTTTCTTCTTATTTTTTTTTTCAGGAAAGTGCAGATGCATGCTTTCCTTGCAATGCGATTCCTTAGGACGGTGAAATACTGTTGATGATCATGTATTGGTCTGTTTTTATGCCCGCAGGCGTTGGACGAAGCCTCAACAATCGAGTGCATTTGCAATGGTGCCACTGCTAGCTGTGCGGTGAAGATCTGCTACCGCCGAGTCGCTCACCTCGCCGAAGTGGCTGGTCAACTCGTCGACAAGTACGAGAAAGCTGTCAAATCCAAACTCGCGGTGGCGGAAGGTGAGCTCATTCCGTTTGCTGAAAGACCTGAACTACCCAAAATCACCGCAGATAATATCGTATACTTGGACGACACTCCAAACCCTTGCAATGCACCCAGCGTAGCATCTGATCCGCATTATCGTCGTCCTTGCATACCAAAAGGTACTGACAGTAACAGCTGTGAGAAGCTCTGTTGTGGACGAGGGTACCAGCAAAGGACTATCGAAGTTGCAACGCAGTGCAATTGTAAGTTCCAATTCTGCTGCCAAGTCCAGTGCGAGACGTGCATGGGACAGCGCTCGATCTTCGAGTGCGTATGATAGACGTCCATCTGCGAGCTTTGCACTTCCCTGATGCACGTTTTTAATGCATCGCACTGCTGGTCAGCTTCATGCGACTTAATGCAAATGCGAGTGAAGAAAGCTTGCTGAAAATTTTCTTACCGAGCATAATATATTATACGGCGTTTATAAGATGTTTGGGGTGGCACGAGTAATTTATTTGTCATGTCGTGTACATAGTGGTTATGAAAAATGATAGTGATTTATATTGCAACCGTTGTTCTACGGGTTTTATTTTCTGGATTTAAGGGCGTGCTTAAGAAACTTTGGTCTATTGTCCTTCGCGTGAGCATCATTGATTTTATTGACGACATTCGCTGCGAATTAAACTTTTGCCAAGCATGTATGAATTCTCATTCTAAAACACAATAAATGGAGTACTGAATTGTCCTTTCTACCTCGCTCAGCCTTTCGTCGGTCAATATCGTTTCCAGCAGCAAGGAAACACTCAATGATTGATTTAAGTTAATTAGTATAGTACGGTTATCGATTAAAGTTAATGGCTGTTCATGGTTTACCCGCATATGAGCGAAACATACAAGGTCGAATTAATTGGGGAACAAAGGGTTCTTGCTCTAATGACGCACGCGATCTAATTAAAATTGATGGCTGCGGCTTGACTTTCGTTTACGACAAGGATGCGTGGCTTTGG
>QQSS02220166.1:0-10829 GCA_003687565.2 Craspedacusta sowerbii
AAGGAAAAATAAATATATTTATATATATATATATATATATATATATATATATATATATATATATATATATATATATGTGAATGCGCAGGTAGATTCTTAAATGTTTATAATGCGCATGATGTGGAATTCTCCTGTTCCAACTCCTCAGAGGTGGCTTGATTATGACGATTTGATTTATGTCAGATTTATAACATATCGCAACTGTTTAACCAATTCAATACTCGCCAAGCCTTCAAAAAAAAAAACTCAGTCCATCTACAGGAATTGAATCCCCACCGGTAGTTTTTGTGGTTTCAGTTTCATGACGCCATGTAGAACTTCTTCATGGCTGATTCTCGCTCGTCAGGTATGCGTGACCGCTACCACTTCAGGAGCTCTGGCGATCGGAACTCTGGCGATTGGAACTCTCTAGTGTCAAGAATGTTGGAGGCGAAACGATCCGAGATCAGAGTAATATCAGAAGCGGACTTGTCGTTTCCGTTCGGACGACGCCATGTTAATTACCAAATACATATTTTGATCCCTTATTCATGATACTCATTGAATATGCTGGGGTAGCCAATTTATCACGGCCTACCCCCGTCAGAAGATGGAGGAGCCTCACTCACCAAGACCGAGTGAGAGTTTTTTAGGCCGGCGCTTGCTGACACAAGCATTCTGGGAAAAGCATACTCTCGATAAGCGAGTGAATCGTGATAGTGATTCACGATTTATCTGCAGGGTATAAAGAATGTCACGTGTACCAAGAATGAATGCCAAGCGTACCCAGAGTGCCTAGCGTACCCAGAATACCAAGTTTACCCGGAATGCACAGCTTACCTGGAATGCCAGGTGCACTCTGAATGTGTACCCCAGAATGCGTGAACCCCAGAATGCATGAACCCCAGAATGCCAAGCTTGCCCACCAAGCAAACCCAGCATGCCAAGGGTACCCAGAATGCCTAGCATACTCAGAATTCCATGTGTACCCAGAGTTGCGGTGGCTTGAAAAGCTGGTTATCAAAGAGAAGATGACAAAGTAGCCTAGCAAACACATATCAGCAATTTACAGCGTCCTAGGTAGTTATAACAAAGTGATACATGAAGTACTTACCGTGAATGAAGTCTTTCTCGCATGATAGCGGGAGTGTGGAATACGTCATCGCATACTAGAGGCAAACGTGGATCTAGCGACAATTATCGCACAAAAAGGACTTCTTTTAAGTGAAATTGAAAAAGCAAAAACAAATAAGCGAAGTTTGCTTCCGAATTCCCTTTCCTTTTTCGTTTTAAGCAGATCGAGTACGAAAAGCTGTACTTGTGTTGTCCTTAAGATACACCTTAAAGACGTTTGGCCTTTGTTTATATTAGAATAGACATCTGGAAGGATTGCATTACCAGACGATGTACGCCAAAGGCATTGTCATAGGCTTCACTAACAATGACGCGTCAGTTAAGCACAACACACACAACACACACTTACTCACGCACTCACTCACACACATAATGAAATGCAAGTTAAAGACTGCAAAATCATCAATCGTGTCTTCGCCTGCATCACGATCACGGTTATGCATACCCATCATACGCCTCAATATAAAATTTTCTTAAAAGCGCGCAGACATCCCTACTTCGCCTCCATTCATTCTATCCTCGCCAACTAAAGTGCTTGCCTGATTTATTCAAAAAATGCATTCAAGCAGGAAGAAACTCCGCCATACCTCAAAACAGGTTTCCGCATAGAAGTTCCGCAGATCCTGCCCAGTGCAGTATTCCAGAAACCATCTCAAAGGCAGAATGTGAACCATAGGTGCAATCCTGAACGAAACCATAATGGCTAGACCTATAAACTCGCCTAATAAGAATATTATAAATTACATGCATGTTGTGGTATCAGGAAGCGCAAAGCACAGTTGAAAGGAAGCATGGCACACGTGATTATTTGTCTCTAAGCATAGGTACACATGTATGTCACATGGATCAAAGAAGCTTGATCCACATGCAGTCTTAGATCATGATATATGATAGAACGATGCCGACGAGAACAATTCCAAGCACACTGACGTGAATGACACAACCCCATAGGCTGCCCGTGAGCGCTTCTTTAAGTATGTGCGCGTTGGAAGCACGCATGGAATGTTGGTCGTTGGTAAGTCTCCACTGATCATTTAATAAATCTTACTGACCGCCCTCCCTTCCAAAACAATAATCCAAGCAATTCAAAAACAATATTTCCCAAATAGTAGACTGAAACTGTGCGTTTCCACAAGGCTAGCAGACTTTAGACACAGATCGCACAAGCTCGAGGTGAATTGCTGACGAGTACTCGGGAAGGTGTCCTGACGTGAGTATACTACTGCACGACGATTCTGCGAGAGTGATGACTGAATTTCCCTGGCATGACGAAATGGAGCATCGATCTCACCATTCCGTTAAGAAGTCCTCCACTATGTGATGCAGACGATCCGGTGGAGGCAGGCTACCTAGCTTGCCACTAGCCTTAGGCCGCTGCCTGTAGTAGTACAAGACAGGGTGGAGGAAATTGGAAGCGTGAGCATCAAAAGCATCGCCAGTGGCACGGTCTTCTCGGAAAGGGTCCGACCTGAAATACAAAACGATGCGATATGTCCTACAAGACCAGTTGTACTTGGTTTTCAAGAGATATGGCGTGCTCGCATGCATGGAAATTATCTCACCACGAGCAGCAGCAAGACAATGAAAGTTTTTCAAGCAATCTTCATGGACATCAACATTAAAATGTGAGCAAAGTAACACTGAATCCGTTAACTTTTAGCAATGCTTGCAATGCTTTCAAAACTGCAAGAAATTCAAATTTTTTAAAGCCAGTTATCAAGCAGTATTCATGGGCATCAGCACTAAAAGAAATTCAAAATCTAGCCAGGCGTTTCGACCACCAAGTGTTGATCGGAGAGCGTGATGCCGAAGAGTTTACACGAAGACGGTGCTGACTGGCGTGGCTGGCAGAAACGCTCACCCTGGGTACGAGAAGTCCTTTCCGTATTCCAAGTTGATCACGATGCAACTTTCAAAAGGACGGCCTGTGTATTCTACGCAAAGAACATGGAAAAACATTCAAAACTCATTATAAACAAAGTGGAGTAATGAAAATCTTACACAATAAAAACTATTTATATACATTAATTATTTACAAATAATCTTACATTAATTATTTACAAATAATCTTAAGGAAAAGAATAAAATTCTCAACGAATTCTAAGCATTAGCGCGCGCTACATAAGAAGTAGTTATCTTATTCTTAAAGGATTTACCACCAGTATAATTAAGACAGTACCTTCAAATTCGGATATCAGGTCCAATGGGATCTCCTCAAGGAACTCGAAAGTATTATTTTCACCTAAAGAGATGATGCGATGCTGAGAGGAATTGAGTGGCGTCTGTCGCAGCATTGACCTGCGATTACACGTCACTTGAACGTACAAACAATAAAATAAGACTTCAAGTTCGCATTTATAACTCTACAGATAGAAGGCAGATTAGTTGGCTGATAAACTGATAAATAGAAAGGCGGGAAAGGAAGATTGATTACAAATTCAGAAGGCAGTTAGTGACAGGACTTTGCCTGCGTTTGGCAAATTTGAGCGGATATATCGGACAGTCAAGTCACATCATTCTGTCTCATATCATACAGCATTTATTGCGTCAAGGATAGAATCAAATTGTTATGCCAGATCTTCGATCCTGCAGGTCTTTATTGATGCATAGTCTTGTCTAGCATGTAACGACCGCTCATCAAGCAGAACAAGTTCGGTCATTTACGAATAAGAGACACTTACGTAACATCACGACATCCACAAGTGCCGAGAACATCTGATAGGTTCCCTGAGAAGGAAAAACAACGAAGAAGCAATTAAGCAGATATCATTAATGACGCTCTATTTCTAATTTTGAGAGCACCCAAAACTACCCGAGTTGCGCTTGTTTGTTTCATAAAATTTCAATCTTTTGCTCCGCTTTCGAAGGCATTTCCAGAGCGTGCAGAAAGAGTCATATGTAACCCGAAATATTGGACGAATCCATATCTGAGCCCAATTTTTTGCAAATGCTTTTTATTTACAAATCGTAAACCATTTCATAAGAATATAGAACGCTGTGTCTTTTTGTAGGACATCTTCTTCAAACCTGAAAATGACTCTGCTTTCTAGCGTTCAATAATCTCGCTTAATTTTAGTTCGTCTATTTTTGGGCTGGCAGCTACTTTACTAATTAACGACGTGTGGCTTTTTATTGCCGATTATGAATAAAAACATAACTTGCTTCATATCGGCTATAGGCTTCTGTCAAAAAGTCTAACACAGCAAAGGTGTCATGACGATAATAACGATCGACAGGTCACCAAGACATGATTGGTAGGCGAAAACTAACATCAGCCTCGTTCAGCCGCTTGAGCACGTGGTTAAGCAGCTCAGTCGTAGGCAGGGTAACCGAGGGCCAGGCAATCTTGTGGTTGCGCCACATCAACAGACGGTGAAGGGCGCGAACTGGAAACAATAGGCATATAATCAGCGCAACAACAAAACATCTAAACTCCCTTCAAGGAATGAAAATACCAGGCAGAAGAGCAGCACGGTTACTCTGGGAAAAGCGTAGATGCAGATGCACTAGGCTTTAGAGAAAGCTGCGAAAAGAAACGGAATGCTTCGGAGAGCTAAGTTCACAACATCTCCCTAATCAATGTCTATGTTAGGATGACATTCATATTAAACATTTAAATTATTTTCGCTCAGCTAGAGGTTAATTTCGCGTAAAGGAATAAGAAGCTTGAAAACTCATTTGCATGTAAAAACAGAGACTCATAATCTACACATGGAATATATCGCTTGAAAAGCACTTGAATCTACTACTACATCCATACTTTCATCTTCTTGGCATACCCTTAAGGTGAGCAATTCAGAAAACACGCACGTTCGTTCATGAGGGTAAGCTCGAACTTGTAAAGGTCAGGAAAGAGCTTAGCTCTTGCCAGTATCGTCAACAAGTGAGTAAGATATCTGATGTATATCTGATACATGACATAAGAACATCTGATCTATGAAGATATGTTATATCTGATATACAAAGATATGAAAATACAAGTACCTGTGTATCTGAAACCGTGAATGAACCCGCCGGACGATTTTCGCCAATCCAGCGAGTGCGTAATAGTCCCAGCTAAATTTAGAGAGGAATACAATCAATTAATAATAGATAAATAATAGAGATTAATACAATCAATTTAAGGGTGGCCTTGTCATCCAGTCAGCCTACCACAGTTAATTCAAAAACATTCAGAGTTAAATCTGAACTTTGCTTTGCTATTAAGCCCATTTGGGCATGCCGTATTTGATGGTACTGCCACAAACCGAAGAAATATCACTGAAGAACTCGGAACTATTTGAAAGGTGAATCCACCACAGAGCGAATATAAAAACGACATCTGAGTGATTAATATCGCAGCTTACCAAAGAACATGTTTTTCTGAGTTGCAGACTCGTAGTTAGGCTTTATTTCTGGGTACTTCTTTCTTGCTTCATCCACGTTTGGCCTGATGTCCTTGTCGAAGATGGATCGGTCAAACTACAGACAGAAGAACAGGAATTTGTCAAACCAGTTAAAGGTCTACAGGCTGGCTTGCGTTGTGTGCTCGCAGCTTGATCCTATTTGTGAGTTCATAATATATGTATATATATATATATATATATATATATATATATATATATATATATATTCCTTTTTGAAAACTCTCATATAAATGCAAAATACATTTAAATTGCTATTGCTTTGCATGGGCATGGCTATTAATTTTGAGAAGTTCGTTGCCGACCTCATTGCCTTCCAATCATCGTCTTAATTAGAACTCTGTAGTTGCACTCTGTAGGGCAGCAATCTGTAAGGGATATGGGGCATCATGCATGCGTAACCTAAACCAACGCAGTCTCTGCCTTGCTGCTAACAATTTCGAACGTTTCTATTGTTGTTAGGCGACGAAGTCCTCTCATCGTCTCATTTTTGAATCGGTCCCGTAGCGAATAACTTTGTAGGGGTCGTAGCCCGGCCCCCGTACGGGCTACATCATTACTACTTTGTCTGGGATATGTTCATTTACAGACAGCCCAGTCATATGCGAAACGAAAATTTAACAAGGCAATTCTTCGCTTACATAGGATTCGCGCTTCATATATTTGTACAACAGCCATGGCTCAGTCTGAAGCCAGCCTCCCCCACCCCGGTTGCTTTTCGGCAGCGGAGGTTCAAAATGGCAGCCTGAACTTCCAGCTTAGTGATTCTGCCACAAGTGCACCGCTAGTAGGAAGATTATGCGGCCCAGTTTGATCGCCTGTGACTAGATTAAACTATTGTTGTAAGTATTCCCTCCATCGTTCCAATTGTTTGGTAGACGTTTTTTCGAATAAGTCCTTTAATTTTTGTTAACATTCGGTAGGCATTTGCACCTAATTCATTTACGTGTAGAGTAGAGTGTATGCAATTCGCTCTTATCCCTTGCGAAGTCTGTGTGGCCGACCAAGTATGCCTCGTGATCTTCTTTCGCCGGAGAACCCGAAAGCTCAGTTTCTGGTATTGTCCGTTCGATGCAGCTTTGACTCCTCTGCGTTCGTCTAACAATGGAGAATGGTCACTATCTGCAGAATGGCCTGAGAGAACTGCCATCGTCTTCTAATGTTTGTTGCTTTCGAAGGGAACTCCACTCCTATGACGCGGTCGTGTGGCTTGGCAAGTCACTAAGCGACAGCCTCGTTTTCCTCTGGCGCTCGTCTCAGGTGTCGAGAAAGTTTTGAAAGAAACAAGATGGTGGTCGGATACACAGTTAGCGCTCTCCTTCACCCGCACCTCATGCAAGCTCGGGCTGAATTGACCAATTATTCGTACGTTGCCCAGAGCCGCGTTATGCTTGCCGGTTGGGGCTGGCTGGATGAGTTGCTGCTTTGCGACCTTGCTAGACTTTAAAGAAAGTAGATAAATTTAACAAAAAAATACAACTCTAACCTTAAAACCCATGCACCGCAGGACTCGATCGTACCCGTCTCGAACTGCGAAGTTATCAGCTAGGAAGAAATATACAGCATTGGCTTTAAGAAACACACAGCCCTAATGCGATGCAAGCAAGAAAGCTCGCACTACCAGCATAATATCTTAAATGAAAATTTGGAAAGACAAAAACACGAAGACGGACTGGTGAACCCGAGGTTCTGGGCTTAAAAAGAGCTTGCGCTGTCCAAATGCATCTTAGAGAGAATGAACCTTGGAAGCTGCCTGACAACTGCAGACAGGACAAACATGTGTATTATATCACATACGCAGTGACGAATTCAGGACATTGTCTTTAAGGAGTATGTATATCCTGTCACCCTTCCGTGCAAACTCGATTTGACTAATATCTACCTCTAGAAAAGAAAGGCTACACCTTTATATTTCATAATACTGAACAACGCAACCAAGAAAAATTCAAAGCTTAAAACAATTAAAAGACCAAACTTTGGGCAGGCATACGGAATCAGACAAGACTGAGTATTGCCTAGTATGCGAAAAGTAATTCACTTAGGCCGCTGATGAAGCAAAGTGAAGAAGGGATTGAACTTCTCACCCAAAAATCCATCCAGTGACTTGAGCTGGTACGTATCTATTGCCCCGTCATTAACGGCTCTACAAATTAAATCCGCTCAAGCGCAAGTTAAGATTAAATGAATAAAAACTATAAATGTGTTGTTAATAGAGCTAGATGCGCACAAGGGCATGGGCCCTCACGCACCCAGGTCCATACTAAGTGGATCTTTTTGAGTTGGAAGCGGTTGCAACGATTACACAAAGAACGCATTAACAGATGTAGACTTTAGGCAAGTCATTTGCCATAAAGCATATTTGGAAAGAGGCCCAAGAATTCAAACATCAAGAACTATGATAAAATTGTTCCAAAAGAGTAAAATACGCATTGCCCAAAAACTTCGAATAAACTTTAATGAGAATAAGAAACTAAGACCGACCTCTGTCACTTAAACTTACATGAGGAACAACGCAAAGTACGAATTGAGTCCCACGCTAAAAAATTTAATCATAGCAATCTCTCATAGGTTGTAACAATCTTTAGAGTAAATGCGGTCTTGTAGAACAAATTGCACCGCGTTGCGTTTGGCGGTAAGGTAGCTTTCCTAATATTTCACACATAATGCGTATCCAGCTTAACTGACATTTCCCACCTAATATGTATCCAGCTTAACTGACATCTCCCACATGATGTGTATCCAGCTTAACTGACATCTCCCACAGAATGTGTCAGTATCCCGAGCTTAACTGACATCTCGCACATAATGTGTCTCCAGCTTACCTGAGATCTCCCACATAATGTGTCTCCCACGAGAACCGCATCCTATTTCTGGAAATCAGGTGGACATAATTCGCGTAGCCCAATAAGCTTTGCGATGTCTCGAATGCCGAATTTCCTTGAGTAAAAAGCAACTTAAAGTAGACCAAGAAATGGAAAGATATGTGATATAAGAAATAGAATACCCTGATAAGATATAAAAATAAGACATAAAAATAATGATTAGAAATAAGATACATGAGTATGTGAATATAAGAAATAAACTTTTCCTCAAAGCTGGCGCAATTCGCAAATACTTCAGAAACTCCGAATTAAGTCGCTAACATTGTTATTGAAGTTGCTGTTGTTGTTGTTGTTGTTGTTGTTGTTGTTGTTGCTGCTGCTGTTGTTGTTGTTTAGTTTGTCGTTTCGTTATCTTTGGCATCCGACAAGTTTGATAAGAACACGAAGTGCAAGGAGAGACAAAGAGAGACAATAAACAAAATACATAGCAAGAAAAATGTATGTATTAAAGGAAAAAGATAGGAAAGATTTGATCATCGTTACGTAGCACAAGATGAGGTCCATCGGTGTATCATGGTATCCAACGAATGATACGGAAATGACACAGAACACTGTAGTTTTGAGCATCATGGTTTTGGCCAATATTGGTGCCGTGTTGCTGTGTGTATAGTTTTGTCATATTTGGTCTCAGTTGCTGCCCATTCTTGGGTTTGCCCTCCAGTCTAGTCTCTACCCGCATGATTGCATTGGTTGTTGCACGTTATCGTCGTATTTTGACACAGTTATCACGGAGTATATCAAACGTACGAGTATTTTGTAGTACGTCTTGCGATGACATGCACCACGCGAGGTTTATTTTGATAGTAGACAGTCCATTTAGTTCATGCAGGTGTTGCTTAATTTAAGTATATGTTGCATTTATTATAAAATAGGAAAAATTGTAAGTAGAGAAGAGATGTTGAACGAACAGAATACCATAAGAACAGAAGCACTGCTTAGTCTACAACGCAATGCTGCTTCACTAGCAACATGGCTTAACATGTCTTGCAGTATTTTTTGTGTAGTAGTACAAAAACTACTGACCTTTACCAATGATGAGAACACTTTGGCCTTCATAGTCTTCAGGGTTAGTAGAGAACGTTGAGTAGCCCTGACATAGCAAACTCGACGAGGTAGATTCAACGTCACAGACAGAGACAGTCCCTGACTTAATGGATCGCCGACGGAAAGAAACCTTTCCCAAAGAATCTGCATACCCAACATGCAATTAATAGGTAACATAAAGAATAACGATATGGCTGCAACTGAATTCAGATTCTACTAACTAGATCTAAGATTTCTTTAATTAAGAATGGCAACATTGTCACAGAAGAAACAGCTGTGGCTGAGCTACTAAATAATCATTTTAGAGATGCTGTTCTTCCGATGCAAGTTGACCTCCCCAGTTGCTATCCTCGATTCACAAACCATCCCCTTGCAGAAGCCATAGAAGAATATAAGGCTCATCCTAGTATTGTTGTGATTTAAAAATTTTTTAAACCAAGAGTCTGTAGTCTCCTTAGAATCTCAATTACTGATGTTCGGTTAATTATAGAAAGCATGGACCTTATAAAAGCATACTCTCTGGAATGCATACCAACAAAAGCTATTAAAGAATCTATCAACATAAGCTGCACTTTTTTGCATAACATAATCAGCAGCTGCATCTCTGAGGAATTCTTCCCTGAGGATTTAAAAAGAGCTGACATAACTCCGTTGCATAAGAAGGATGAACCCACAAATAGGCAGAACTACAGACCTATTAGCATACTCCCAGCAGTCTCATAGATTTTGAAAAACTCTTGTATTCCCACATCTCTGACTAACTTTACACATACCTTTCTCTTTATCTATGTGGATAGATATAATACACAGCATGCTTTAATAGCACTGATTGACAAAGGGAAATGTAAACTCGATAAAAGAGGGTTTGCCGGAGCGGTACTAATGGATTTGTCAAAAGCATTTGACACAGTAAATCATGATTTACTGTTGGCTAAGTTGCATCCATATGGTTTTGATATGAACGTCCTTACTCTTCTTAAATCATATCTATCAGGTAGATTACAAAGAGTCAAGGTCAATGCAACCTTCAGTTCCTGGACACAGTTGCTTATTGGTGTCCCGCAAGGTTCCATGCTTGGTCCTCTCTTATTTAATATTTATATTAACGATCTGTTCTTCTTTGTGACTGGTTGTGATATTTGCAATTATGCTGATGACACTACTCTACACACCTGCGGTCCTGACCTTGAGTCTGTTCTGCAAACACTTGAACAGCAATCTGCATTTGTGTTGGAATGGTTTACGTTAAATTTTATGAAACTTAATGAGGATAAGTGCCACTTAATAGTCTCAGGAATAAAAAATGAGCTTGCCTTCATTAAACTTGGTGGTCAGTTAATTTGGGAGAGCCAGAAGCAGAAGCTACTAGGCCTTGTCTTTGATAATA
>QQSS02220177.1:0-10828 GCA_003687565.2 Craspedacusta sowerbii
CACATTAAGCATATTCAGTTGTGTCATTAGTGGTCTGGAGTGTGAGGTTTTATCTGCATACATGATGATACGTGCAGCTTTTTTTTGTAGTCTGTGGATTCTAGTTAATTTTGTTTTGTGTGTAGCTGCCCATGCTACATTCCCAAACCTTATGAAAGGATATACAAATGAAAAGTAAACAGTTCTGCTTGACTCTTGGCTTAAGTATTTTCTGGCTCTTGCCATCATCCCTATGTTTTGTGAAATTTTTCTCTCAACAGCTCGTGTGATCAGATATTTCCTTAAGCCTGTTACTGGTCAAATGTTTCAAATTAGCATAATTGTCGTTTGCTGGTTAGCTATGGAAGAAAGCAACAAACATGTCTCGCACAAACATGGACGATACTGTTCGTGCAAATTCCGTTTCGTTGTTAGAGCAGTTGGTAAAACGGAACTGCGCCAGCAAATGACGGAAAAAAAGAGCTCATAGAAAGTTTACGCCGAAGCAGCCTTCAAGATACTAACGAAAGCTGTTGGTGGGAAGAAAAGTCATTTTTGGGAAAGGACATTAAAAGTCTGCAGTCTCAGCGAAACCAAAAGGACATTTTGCCAGCTCGACTCTATTGAGAGCCCCACAAGCGAATTGAAAAACCCCCCGTCAAAATCGTGCTGACAGAGTCAAGAGAGGGATCGCAAATCGAAGACCGGCGCAAGTTTTTGATTCCCTAAGGCGAAGTGCTAAATTGCAAGCCGTTCAAATTACAGAGCTGATCCGCACTTTAAACCGCTTTCAATCAATATGAACGGATTTGCCTTCATCGAATGACACACGTCTGAGCGCATCACGAGAAAGCGACCCAGCTCTGTAATCGACTGCTTTCCAGAAAGAAACGTCACGGTTTGCAGGCGCAAGACCTTTCAAGGTAATGCAAGTTACCGTAAGATCCGAAGATGGAGAAGGTCGTATGCATACTTAGCAACTCAATAGTTAAGGGCATTAGGAAGAAAGAATTTAACTTACTCTTAATAAATCACCAGGCAAAGTTATGCGATTTGCCCGGGGCGACAGCAAAACAACTTGCATACCACATGAAGCCTTACATCACGGAAGACACCCCCGAATGTGGTCATCATCCATATAGGCACGATTTACGAAACAAGAAGGTCGAAATCGCACCAAAGCGCGCACCAAATTGCAAACGACATCATAGACGTTGGAGAAAATTGCAAGCAGAACGGGGTTTATGATGTCATGGTGTCTAGCATAACGCGCAGAAGAAACTTTCCACTGAATAAGAAAGCAAGTAAAAATTTACTTGATTTAATGATTATGTGCAAGGAGGGAGGTTTTGTATTCATAGACACTCCATCACAGGCGTGGCTCAGCTTGAATCTGACAAAGATATAATTGCCAATAATTTGATCTCCCATTTAATTTGCTTCTCTTTAGGCGCGATGTCAGAAAATTTCTGACTTAGAGAGATGTTCAAAGACCAGATTATAGGGGTTCATGTCATTTAAATAATGTTTTTTTTAAATATTGTTTTCTTGTGTTAAGTTTTATCCTGTCTGACGCTCTTACAACCAGGCATGTTGAACTTTGACCAAAGTAGGTATAATTCTGATACTGATGTTGATAAACGCATTAATACGGAGATGCCTTTGGGCCTTGCTGACACCATTTCAAATGTTCCCTGAGTGATAGACTGTCTGTCGGGAAGCGGTCATGAACATGATGACGTAACTATTCTAAGAAACTTAGGCACTTCGTATCCCTCAAAATTGGATATCTAAAAATAAATTTTCTTGTTAATAAAATGGTTGATCAAAAGACAAATTATGAATGAAACTCTACCTAATATCAGTGAAACAAAGTTGGACAATAGCTTCCTTAGCGAAATCTGCAAGGCTGCTGCTGCTCAATTAAAGGCCGCAATCAGATTAAAACCAACCCTTCCACTTGTAGACCGAAAGGCATTCATTGAGAGCTACATCTATTCGAATTTCAACTACTGTACCTTAGTGTGGCGCGTTTCCTCAGCAGCGCCCTTACCCAAAATTACATAACTACAGGAACGAGCCCTTCATTTCGTATATAGTAATTACTAAACCACGATGTAATCACCTATATATGCTCAATGGAAGTTCAACGACTATGTACCTGATGCTTAAAAGTTTTTAAAACGATCAACAATATGAAATTGTGTATATGAAAGAAAATTTCCTAATGTCAAAAATCAGGCATTCGCCCAGATCCCCCTTGCTGAGCCAAAACCAAACCAAGTTACGTTTGTTTCACGACCTTTGAGTACTCTAGCCCAAGAGGTTTGTAACGCACTTCCAGAAAATAGTAAGTCAAGTGCCAATGAAAGTCTTTCAAGTTCAATATAAAAAAATTGGGATGGCTCCAAATGTATGCGAGGAAAAGTTTAAATATTTGAAGGCTTGTTGACTTGTATTGCGCTGCTTTATTTGATATACCGAGCTATTAGAAAATCCGAATTTTAACGTCTATCTGATTGAAATTTAACGTCTTTTTTACCTAATTTTCTCAGCTTGGTGGGGTTTATCTTTTACATAAGAAGCTATTACAAAATCGCCTGTTGGACGTTTTCCTAATTTCATTTTCTTGGTTCAAATCTTGGTCTTTTATTTTTGAGCTAGAGCATTTTTCTCATTTTGATGAGTATGGTAGACATGGTATCAATAACAACAACAACAACAACAAAAACAATTATCCTTACTATACTTAATATAGTAATAATGATAACTTTAATCAAAGTCTGATTTCCAAATTAATGAACCTGAGCCTGGAAGAATAGAGCAGAAATTTTTAGCAGAATGGTCGAAGAGTGTTTTAGGGGGATAGCCTGGGACCGTCCTTTGAGCAAAGATTGCCTTAAGAGGGTCTAAGATAGTGTTCCTTAATAACTGAAAGTTTCTCGGGAATGGCTATGGGAACTTTTTATCAACAATGTCTCTCGGATATGCCCCGGAGTAGCTTGGAATTGTTTCAGATGGCAAAAGAGCCACGAGCGTGTTAAGGGACTGTCGTGCCAGTGTCGTGGAGAATGTCGAAGTGTGATTTGAGAAAATATAACCACAGACTCAGCTAGTATATCTAGGACTATATAGACAATGTCTTTGAGGCGTGTCTCGAAAGTGTTTCAGCGGGGTGCCTTCGAGATGTCTTGAGATCCTCTTATCTTAGTGTCTTGTTACTACCTCCGTAATACTTAGATCCCGGAATCTAATAAGTATAGCATACTTATGCACCAGTGGTATTAGTGCAAGGGAAACGCCATTAACTAGCTGTTTACATTTTAAGACCTTATCAATAGACTTTAAAGCATGAAACTTAAGCCAGATGACATGATCTCAAGCTGATTATCTGCAGCTGCTGAGGATGTCTCCTTCTCGATGAAATTCAAATTTCATGACTGAGGCTGAAAGGTTATGTAGCGCGAAGTACCATCAAAGGGAAATCGACTTATTTATCGACAACTATGCAGAAAATGGACAGACAAGAAAACATCTTGTAGAGAAAGCAGAGGCCACAAAGAAAGCACAAAGTATCTAGCACTCCAAAATATAAACAGAAATCTACTCTTCCACACATACTTATGACACGCGAGAACGCACATTTTCATAAATTCAACAGAAAGGACCCTTAACGAGTTTAGAAATTGAAATAGGAATTCAAGTACTTAGCAAATTTAGAAATGCTACTACTACAATGACCAAGCCAAAAATTTCAACCGCAGAACTAACCAGGACTCTACTAATTTATGCGTTAGCGTGGGAAATCTTATGTAGATAAAACAAGCGCCATGATTTCTACTCGGCTTCTCCAACATAAGAAAGACGTATTGCAATCAGAACCAAGCGGAATGATCACAACCCTCAAATTCGTTCTGTTAGCTATGAGAGACAGAAACAGAAAGACCAGCCAGTATAGTTACGGAAGCTGTAGAAAAATTATCGAAAAAAGTTTGGAAAACCTTCTGAACTTATTAAAAAGAATAAAAATAGCTGCAAACAACATTCTGGGATTGCTTAAGAAGACCACAATAGAAAGAATATCGTTATATTTCAGAGATGTTTCAAATCTTTGATCAATAATCCATCAAATTAACGGCAGCGTAAACATGTGTTTTTGTTCCTATCTATGTATTCTGCGTGTCTGTATGTGAATGCCTGCAGATATATGCCAAACTGCAATAGTTTCGACGCATGTTCCTATGAATTAATTATGCGTAATTTTGTTTTGCTTCCGTTGGTTCTTGCATTCCGAACACTATGATCATTTCATGCCATTTCAACTCGTCTTTATCAAATAAAGTGCCTCAGGTACTCGTTTTAGTTACTTAATTTGCTCCTTTTAAACTCCTCCAATATTACCACAAAAGATTGCGCAGGTTGTCTTTGCTTGCGTGGAAATCGGATGGTTATTTGGTTAGAGAGGACCAAACTCAGGCTATTTCAGGATCATCTTGGCGATGTAGGAGATTGAAAATTACCAGTTCGTATTCATGTTTAGAATCCATAATACCTTTACGTTAGTCTTTTCAAAAACGCATAAATTACATATTTTAAGAGGCTTCTCGATGAGACACACCTCAACCTGCACTCAGGTAAACAACAGTAAACAACATGGAGATGCATGAAATATTTAGCAGCAACTTAATTACATGGAGCTTGCTTTTGTTTAGCTTGTTGAACGCCAATATTAAAGAGATGCCAGCAGAGATTCTTTCATTGTAGATTCGCCGTGGTTTATTATTGATTCTCTCAGTTTATTAGTCAATCATAAAATAAGTCTGAACTTGTTGCTACGATTTACGTAGGTAAAGAAGCTTCTGATCAGCATAGGCAGACTTCTTTCATCAGGATTTCTGCATATGAGCTAAAACTTTGGATGCATTTATAGCGCGATTACAGCAGACGCAAACTGCATAGGTAATCGTAAGTGTTTTCAACGATTTCATTATACGGTCATGATCACTTGAGCAGTAAACTCTTACTTTTTTTGAACCTGCTTTGGGCTTCCCGAAACATCAAACTGTAAATCATTACCATTATCGAAGTCAAAATACGGTTACTACCAATCGCTTGTGGCTGCAGGCTGATTTTCAGTAAAGAAAAGGCTTGTTTTGTGATGTGTTTGTTTTTTCAAGAATACTTTTTCAGAGAAAGAAATTGCTGTCTAGAAGAACAACATAGGAAGGGGCAAATTCCAGCTTCTCCAAATCCTGCATTTGTTTTTGTTCTTCAGTCGGTCTCACCACATAGGTAAGAATAACGTGTGGCCATGGCCAAGAACGTTGTATATAAGGAAGTGGACAAGGCTCCTGTCGTCGCAGTGCTCCTTGGTCTTTGGAAGCTGGTTTATGTTGATCTAAGTTCTCCACATCCAAAAGCATTAGGTACCGGCCTTCAACGTCGAAAACTGCTCGGCATAATAATAAGGTTTGTCTTTTTTTAAGAATTACTGTCAAGGCGCCATCAAGATAGAGATCGTAAAGTATTGAAAGGTTTTACCTGCATGCGACATTTTATTGAGCAGGCAAAAGCTGAGCTATCAAAGGCCTAACACATAATAGCCTTGCCTGGCGTAAATATTAAAATGCTTAAATGTAGTTGGGGTCATTGCAGGTCGGCTCCAAAGGGTGCAGGTTGTCCTTTAGAAACATACGGGTTTCAAATGTGGAATCGGATAGCTGACATCTTCTGACCATTAGGATCTCCCTTCCAAATGAAATTATTCTTTCCACTGCTGCGCTGGTAGGGATTGCTGCGTTGAACTTGATGAATAAGGTTCATCAGGGCTAGCTTACTCAAAGTGGTTAATTGACTTAGGTCCATCTTGCCGGCTCCATCTAGCCATGTCACTAGCAAGCTGTGCTCCTTGGCTTTCAGGATACTGGCTGTGGAGAAAGAATCTTTGGAGAATGAGTATGAAAATTTTCTTTACGACACTTTCCATCTAATGCCCCATTTTCTTGCAGAATCTTGTGCTCCTTAGGTGTATTAGTGGAGGCAATGGAATTTCCACGAAAGAACTTGCCGTATCCGCTAACCGCGAAGAGGAATAAGCCAGCAGTCAATCAGATATCGGATCTAATCCACTCTGTTCCGTGCTGCGAAGGGGTCAACACAGCGCAGCAGCAGCAGGCAAAAGTGGGGACGCAGGACAAATGTAACGCTTTTAAATATTATTCAAATTATTCAAAGTCAAATCCGTTAATTAGTTAAGTTTGCTAATTCGGAAGCAAGGTAACGAACCGTTATTCGTTACAAATTTGTTAAATTGTGTAAGCTTCAGGTCAGCCACATGCATTTTTATCTAGAATCCGTCATTCCTTTAATGATAGACGTTGTGTCAAACTTGCAGTACTCGTATGTATAATTATACTGTGAGCCGCAAGCGAAAAACGAGGATCAAGCCAAGAGAATGAAAGTCAAGCGAGAGAAACCCAGATGAAACTCGGAGGATAGTGGGAACAACTGCAAACAAGCAAAATCAGGAATTTGAGTTGAAAGCACAAGCAGGGTTTGGAATCAGTTTAATGATTTGGCCGATCTGAAAGGTGCGTAATTTTAATTTGCCAATTAAAGATGTCATTCAGAGTGGGCCCTACGCACAACTTACACCGGCATATGTGAACTGTGCACACAACTGTGGAGGTAGCGGAGCTTCGACACGTAGCGTTCCTGCTACTGTTGGTGGAAGTCAGCACTGCAGGGGTTGGAAATGCATCCACTCAGTTGCGCAGGCCTTCTCCGCGACCCACTGCACATCAGTCGTCTACATTGATCTGAACTGCATGGCTCTCGAGTGTTTAATCCAATCCACGTTTTGTGATGAAGAAAGTACGTATTGGAGTTCGGTGGTCAGTCAATCTGGTCATCCACTTTACCTTTGAAAGAGAACTGCGCTTAAGCAGTGCCACAGTTAAGGCGCAAGCCTGCTAATGGTAAATAAAGGGTTGTTTTCTTGGAGAATACTTACGGCAATCTCAATACATAGACTTAGAATTATCTAAAGACACGCTTTTAAACATCTTACATGCATCAAGTGACACCATAAAATTATCCTTCGAACGTATCCCACTTCCAGCACAAACGAAAAGGCATCATTGGTTGAGTAAGGCTGAGCAACATAGAGGGTAAGAAGATCTGGAACATATCTAGCAAGCTGATAATTAAGAGTACAGGGGGAGGAGATAAATAATCGGTACAAACGCGGGTACGGCGGTAAAGACTTACTTCATTTGGGTAAATTGTGCATACATGCAGGGCGTACGAGCCACACCGCCCTAGCTATCAGCTACTTTTCTAACAAACCCCCTCCAAAGACCTGTGCTTCGACAAAGACCTGAACTCCAACACAAATGCAGACTAAGAGGAAGAAACGGGTTTTGAATCGCCTTAAGGAGATTGCGGATTTATAAGCTGATTGATGCTGATCACGTTGCTAGGCAGCGTACGCTCTCAATAAAGCCTCGTGCTCTTCTGGACACGCCGTAGCTTCTTATTCGGGAGGCTGAAAAACTGATACCAAGTTTTTGTTTAAGAAGGGGTATTGACGCTAGACAGTTTTCGGGACGAAGATAAGAAAAACAGTGGTTTTTATACTAATTGAACTTTGTGGACGAACTCATAAATTATCTCATGTATTAGGCGGATAGAAAGACAGATAGATGGATAGATAGATGGATAGATAGATCAATAAATGGATAGATGGATTTATCGATAATATATAATTTCATTAGCTGTGCAAACACGCATACATACATATATATATATATATATATATATATATGTATATGTATATATATATATATACTTACTTAAATATAAATGTACATATATATGTATCTACAAGTCTAGAATTCAAGAGATACTAAGTAGTCTATCAAATAAGTACTAGAAATCTTTTTCTAGACTTCTAGACTTAGACGAGGATATAGATATCGTTCAGGTATATACCATGGAGCGTTTTGCCCACTGTGGTAGCATCTTACAGTGTGGTAGGTTTATATATATATATATATATATATATATATATATATATATATATATATATATATACATGTATGTATTCACTTATTTAAAAATTTATTTGACGAATTTAGGCTGTCTCGGCGATTATACAGAAGACAGAACGTGAGGCACGTAGTGTATTTTTTTCCTTGTAGAGCCGCATGATCGTAACATCACAGCCAGATCAATACGTTCTGGTCCTTTGGGTATGGCGATGACACGGAATCCGCAAGAGATAGCGGGCTCAACAATTGCTATATCCAGCGGCCTGCTTCAAATTCTTGGCATCTATCTACTCATTTCGCTTAGAAAGTCCCGCATGAGCAATACTCAACGATGTTACTTACTACATCTAAGCCTGGCACAGCTGCTCCTCTCCACAGTCTTGCCTTTTTGGCTACTCATCGATCCAAGCACTAAGTTGGAGGCCACTATTAAGTCTACTCTTGAGATGTTACTGTTCTGTTCAATTCTGATGCCTTGGTACCTGATAATTATCAACTTAGTATTCGACCGATTCTTGGCGGTGCACTTAACATTCAAGTATCCAATCTACTGGACTGCTAGAAAAGCCAATATCTTGTGCATGACTCAGTGGATGCTTTTTTCAGCATTTGGAGCAGTGGGTCTAACGTTAGACCATGTCGCGGATAAACATGTGCTCAGTGATAAGTTCCTGTTCATCACGCCCGTGGTGCTCGACTGGACTTTTGTTGCAGCAGTCCTTGTTACTTATACATACATTTTCTTCAGGTACAGACAATCCGTACGTTCAAAACTGCTGCAGAAGCACAACAGAGCGAGCTTGTCAAGAGTTAGCGATTTTGGAAAGCAAGAAGTCGTAGCTTCTTCTCAAAATGTACATTTAGTATTTCGAGGCTACAAGTTCTGGGTTCCATCATTAATGATAGCCTCATTTATGCTTCTTGTGGTCGTACCAGACCAGATATCTGCCCATAATGTTCTTTATTCAGATGTTGGCAACAAAAAGGTTGAAATACACGTGTCTGAGTTCGTATTGTACAGCGCTGATTGGGTCTGCAATTCATTTATATACATACTATTCACACCTCCCGTGAAAAATTTGCTGCTAAAAAAAATAAGGAACCTAACAGTGAGAGGGAGTAGACATAGGAGTACGTCCACACTTCAGAGAAGCGCCGGGTCGCAACAAGTCAAGTCGGGTACCACAAGACAAGTGATTCAGGCATGCAAAGGAGCTGCAATTTAACTGCTCATTTTCAATGTTTGGTAAGGCTAAACCAGTGCAACGACGTCGTTCTTGTATAGCGTTTGTGTGGAGCATGATTAGTCTTGCTTTGAATCAGGGCCTGTAATTAAAACTCTAAGGCTCTTGCTACATTCATTGTTGAATAAAATCATTGCTGTTTTATACTGCGTTATAAATTCAAGTCGATGGTCTTGTAGAATGTTATGAATTTAATAAAAGAAAATTTTATGGCTTTTTAAAGGTCAAAGTTTTTAAATTTTCTAAAGTAATAGGGACATAGAACGATATAATTTTTGAATTTGTGGCTTAAGATTTTCAGATTTGCTTTAGTGATTTGTAAAAAGATAAAAATATCTGCTTGCATGCGGTCGGTCAGTCGACACTTCAGTACATCGTGCAAAATGGTCCAAGGTATAAATTTAGGCCAATTAATCTGTTCACCTAGCAAATACAAAGATTCCTTTTCAGCGATCCTAGGAGCTGATTCAGTTCCTTACAGAGAAAATACATATGGAATTGCAGAAAATTTATCCAATTGCGGGGTTACTTACATACTGAGATCGTATGCTTAGACCCAGCAAACTTGCTAAGTGGTGGTTAAGTCACACTATAAGGGATTCTCAACTCCAATCTACCTTCGAGTCTTTAAACTGATCCTGTCCTGATCGATAAAATTCCATTCACAGAGTCGATAAAAACGCCAAACAATATAGTAGTGGGCCTATTGTAGAATAGTCTCGACTTTTATAGCCGCGTGAGTATAATAATGTCTTAGCAGTGCTAGTTTTATCGTTTTCTCGTACTGAAGCGTGACATTTCCTACAACGTTGCTTGCGCAATAGCGCTCTGCCATTCATGTTAGCTTTCGTTTCATAAGTAAAGCGTTAAAATTTAAGAAACATAAATAGTTCAGCAGAAGCAGTGAACACAATGGCAGCGTCTAGGTGCGGGACAATAGACGGAAAAGCAAGAAAATACTATTGAAAAATTCATACGCTTCACTGAAATCCCATATCGGAACAAGGAGAAAAGAATATTAGTGTGAAAAAGTCTGATAAGTAAGATGAAAAGAAATTTTCGATGTAAAAACCATTAAAACAAAAAAAATTAGTTCGGAGAAATTGTTTGCCCAGAGCAAGGAACTACCACTTATCGGTTTTAAATCTCGCCTCAACTTTTCTCTGGCTATTGTTGTCCCATTCGCTCAATGTAATATCTACCTTAATAAAGATTATGAACTTGTGCAGGGTTAGTTTCACCTTACTATAAGTTCAGACGAAACTTATATTACACTCTCCCTAAAAAGATTCAATTTCAAGTTCGTCGCAAGATAACTTAACTTATGCGTTGTGCAAACGTTGCGTATATTTACAATTGTTGAATATCCGATCTTGATGTCTTAACGCTCTTGCCAGACCCCAATTCCAGCACTGGGTTACTGGGAACGCAACCTAAAACTTTTCTCTACTCGCAGCCAGTCTATCGATCTATCTAACTAACTATCTAACTATCTATCTATCTATCTATCTATCTATCTATCTATCTATCTATCTATCTATCTATCTATCTATC
>QQSS02220199.1:0-10828 GCA_003687565.2 Craspedacusta sowerbii
TATATATATATATATATATATATATATATATATATATAATTTGCGACGCATTTGAGAGCGCAGCTTTCGAAAAACATTGTTGGAAACTCATAATATCTCTCGGGTTCCACAAAAGCAATGATGCTCTGTCCAAAGGTAAAAATTAATCAAGCTACACGAGACACTTGAGATGTGTACGAGAAGATAATTAAACAAGACTCTTAAAATACCATTACCGTCCCAAATCATGAATTTATCATTCATGTCATGGATTCTTCAATTTTATCACCTGCTTTGGATTACAAATTCTTCAACCTGTGCGTTTTACTTTCGATCCCTTATGAGGTCTATTGATTACATATTTACAAAGAACTGGAATTTCGAATTAATGCATGGAGACTTGAAGAGTCATGTGCCCGATGACGTCCTTCACGTTTTTTACGTGTATATAATGATAAAAAAGTTCGGAGAGTCTTTCAAGAAAACAAAAGTAAGGAAATTCTTGCTACGGGTCAAGCAAACCGACCGGGCTTCCTTACGCAACAGCGAAAATAGCGACAGCAACAACAACCAGAAAAAGTTTTCTTTCTGGATCAAATTCATCGTTGAGCTACAAGCCACAAATTTCGTGTAATAAATGAAAATAAGAGAAAGGAAAAACGAAGTAACAATTCTGATCTCATAAACCAAAGTGGCTTGTAGAATGAAAATTGAGTATTCAGTAAAGAGGAAATGACAACCTCCTAAGCAGGGTAATAAGCTGGAGCATGCCACTTGTTATTGATTACACAGAACTAAGATTCGCATCATGAAGCAGGCTCTTGATCTACAACCAGCAGTACAGGAAAACCTTTCATTTAAAGTGCTTCAAGTAGAGATTTGTAAATGAAACTTGGCTATGTATTAGGAGGGAGTGACATCCTCCTAGCCAGGACTAATTGCATCGAAGCTGGCACGCGTCGCTTCTTGGTTAGGGAGAACATGGCTCTTGATCTAAAACCAGCAGTAGAGCAAAGCAGTAGAAGTTCGTTGGATTTGTTTACAGGTTGTTTGTGAAGCATAGAAAAAGCAAAATTATATGGAATCATTGTTAATCACGAAATGAAACAATGTTGAGAGCCTGCTAAAGAAAAATTCTTGCAAACACGTATGAATTGATTGATTACTGTTAAGGTAAACACAGCTGGAGGTGATACGCAGTAAACGCTAATCCACGCAACAAGAAAGTTTACAGGCCATGATAAACGCAAAACCTTGAATCAGCAATAATTTTTCGACAACGTAATAAACAACATAATGCTCCGTCGTGATTCGTAAGATCGATAATTTCACCATAAAATGTTGTAGCTGGTCGAACAAGGTCAAACTAGGTCGAACAAGCTCCAATACTAGCGCGACGGAAGAAAATTTTCAGAGATGTTACTCCGTGCGAAGTGTGCCAATAGCGATGAAAATGAGTTGACAGAGAAATAAACTAGTAGATTTAAACAGGTTTGCAGGGAGTCTATCCCCGGTTTATGTAGCACCAAACCTATAACATGCAGACACGAGTCGATGGAGTATAGCTCTTGACGGGGGTGCGATGTCTAGCCTCGCAGAGACCCGCAGATAACAACTAGAAAACGCAGCTGCCAAGAAGCAAAAACTGAATCGTACAAAGAACGGTAACACAAACGACAATAGGCGAGACAGTCGATTTCAGCAGACCACAAAGTGTTTTTGGAAAATTACATCGCAAAAAACATCTCAAGGCTTTAGGGTAAAGGCCTTCAGCTGGGTGCTCCTATGTGACGCTCCCCTGCACGCGAGAATCCAGGATCCTGTCAAGGAGGCATCATGGCAGCGAAGACATGGTTATCGGTTGTCAAGAGATGGCGGGTTGTAGATCCTGAACAGGTGGAGCTTAAGATGAAAGAGAGCATGACTTAACAAAAGAACAAGCCACAGCTTCGAAAGAGGTTAGTAGCGCCTGAGGAGGTGCAGGCTTTAAAGGTAATTTGAACAGTTAGCTGGGCCTGGGAAACGAAGCATTAGTTTGAGGGCGTTTCAGGGCAGGCTTGTATTGCTGTCAGTAGGGCGATTTGGCAAAGCAGCTTTTATTTATTTGTTGGCGAAGTGACCCGTGCATGTTAATTCAGTGCGGGCAATTCCCTTATGATTCCTATTCCGGCTATTGCGATCAACATTTAGCAGCATACACCACTGTTTACCAGACCTTCATTTGCTGACGAGGACCAGTATACCACACGCAAGAGAACTCTCGCTGGATACCATGGCGTCACAGCACATTTTGGAGTGTAAGAGCTGATTGCAAAGTTAGAAGATTCGTTGCTGAGACAATTAGCAGACAAATAACAAACAGAAAGGTGGTGGGGGTTGATGGTCAGGTTACAAGACCAGGTTACGTGTTAATTTCATGAAAAAGCACAACAGAAATTTAAAGGCGACATGTAAAAGAACTTTTTAACAGATGACAAAGCCTTACCAGATCGAAGCACTGGAAAAATTTTTGTTCCGAGTTTGCCGAGCCGGCTAGACTCGTTGTCATTAGATTTAGTCCAGATGATTTCATAATTCATCCTGGGCACAAGTTGACACGTCGAGGCATCAATCTTCCAAGTTGCTGAGACAGCCCTGGCGGTTGGGTGTAACTTCACCCTGCCGCATGGGCTACACTCCGGGGAGACAGTTCAGACACAAACATTCGTTGCAGTTTCGCGGAAGAAAGAGTTCGATGGAGGTCTATTAACCCTAGCGATTAAAGAGGATCAAATAGGAACAGGTGGGAGACACACAAAAAAAAAAAAAAAAAAAAAAAATAGGCGCAAGACAAAAACAAGAAAAAAGCTTTTTTAAAGGGTTAATGAGGATGTTAGAGTGCGGGTAGGACAAAGGTGGCACAGGCTAAAGGAAGGGAAGGCTCCATAATTTTACAACAACAGCACCCATAAGAGCGATTAAGCGAGTCAAAAGTTAATTAAAAAGAAAATGGGCACGGGGGTAACTTTGGTGGGCGAGTGGGATTTCAAGGATGTTATCTAGGATTCTTCTAAAGTCCATCACTCAACCACCACGGGTGTGGCCTGTCAGCTGGATATCCCGCCATCTACCTTAAAGCAAGGCCGCCCTTAACTATGCAGCAGCCAGGACATGTAGACTGATTCGGCTGCGCTAGGCAACGTAGGAACAGGCATCTGGTAAAAACAAACGGTAATTGCACAGCCGTAGCTTCGGGAGCTCAAGCTCAATTGTACCTGGGTTTAGGTTATTTTTTATTAGACAAGGAGAATACAAGAGGCTATGTTTTTGATTAAGAAATGTTTTAATGCTCCTGTTATCGTAATCTCTACATGAAAGTTCCATTATTCAGACAGGATACTCCATTTTATCTTTAAAATGAACGAATCGAAAGAGCTCCAGAGGAATGGAAGCAAGGTCGGCCTTGAGGGATGGATTCAGTTCTTTGATTGCTAGTGTTTCCTTAATAAGATCCATGATCAATCAGTTTGTCATCGCCAAAGAGACACTGGTAATGGAAGGCAATCATGTGTTTGGCAACCGCTGTTGGTTTTCTTTGGTCTCTATGTTCGTGAAAACGCTTGTCGAAATGCCTCTTAGTTTTGCCAAAGTACATTTCATTGCAGTCTGTGCAGTATACTCTGTATACCACTTGAGATCGTAGTCTTTTAGGTTTGACGTCCTTGTAGTTAAACAGGTCTGCAACTAAAAACTATACGAGCACTAACTTGATAATACGCTCTCTGAATCAAATATTTAATAGCCTCCTCAAAACTATCGGATAGCGAGCCAAATTACGGCAACACTAAACTAACTTTCTTCTTAGGAACCGTAGAGACTTCGATCTTTGTTCAATGATCCTTCTGCGCCGATTTATTAATTAACGTTTCAGACACCGAGTTAACATAACATTCCGAGAATCCGTTATTCAGAAGGTTGGGCTTGATAACTTAACTGTCTTCTTGAGGAAGTTTAAAATGTGGAACAAACTTTCCAGGTCCAATGTAGCAACGTTCTAATTAGAATTATTTTGTAATTTCTTGGTGTGAAGCTATGCCCATTCTTATACGAACCGGTATGCATGTGCTTGTAAGGCACTGGTAACAAAATGATCTAATCTTTTCAAAATTTTAACGTTGAGAAATAGGCAGAAACCTACGTTATCCGTTCCTAATGCTTTGGTAAATTTTATATTCTGGAGGTACCCATTCAAAAACTCAAAGAAAGGTAGAACGTGAGGCTCATGCTCAAAAGCAAGGAAACAATTGCCGACACACCTGCGATAGTACTTCGTATCTTTACCTTGGTAGGCGCTCATCACTCGTTCGCCGACGTAAAATTTTAGCTAAACCAGGTGCCAACAGTGATTCCAATGCAACAACGTCTATTTGGTCAAGCATCTGCTCACGGAAAGTACAATTAGTTTCCGTATTTCTGAGAGTTTCTTAAACTGAGAACTTGTGAGTCCGTTCACTTTCCTACGATCTATAAAAACATAAGTAAGGGCTATTCGAACAGCTTCGTGAATTTGTTGTTTCATAAATATTTGTAAACAGATTACACCCATCAAAACTTTTCAGAGTTCTGAATGAGCGTTTAGCGCAGTTAACTCTTTGACAAAATCAAGCGGATTTCTCTTCGTAAATGGGTTATTGGCAAGGAGCGCGATTAATTCAACTTAAACAGAGGCTGGCGACAGTTTAACGCTCACATCGATGAGCAACTTCGTCTCAGTGGATGTATTTCTTTGTGTACTTTTGGTAACAAGTACATATAGCCCTTTTTATATCGATTTCATATTAAAAATACTATGGCCCACAAAAGCTTTTCGATCTGAGGCCCTTATCTGTGGAACAGGGTAAATTGGACTGCTGCCAAAGAAAGTAAAACCCTGATCATGTCCAAGAATGAGATAAAGAAGTTTCTTCTTCATTCAACACCTGTCACACCCCATTGGTAATAACTGAGATTTGAAGTGCACTGAGTTTATACATATCTTAAGCTTTAAATTTCCATAACTGACTAATGGAAATATTAACTTTCTCTTATTCCATGTTGCTGCGGATACAGGATAGACTCGTCGCGTTGGATGTCTGTACATCCATTGCCTAGTTACCCGCCAAACCTGTTTTCAGCGTTACCTTGCGCTATAGATGCCATAGGAATGTCTTACACATTCACATTTCAAAGCAGCTTTAAACATTTTACTGCATGCCAGACAGGAACTGACAAGCCATCAGCGTAATGTCATACAGAAAGAGTTTTTAACTTAAAATTGCTGATCACTATGCAAACCTATGAATTCGTAATGAAAAATCACTACTTCTGAGATTAGATGTTGATATTACACAAGTAAGTCATTAAAAAACTGTAATCTTAAAATTAAATATCTTAAATTAGTTATGTTCCCAAGATTTCAAACTAACCTATCTTTCTTTTATTTCTTTCTTTCTTTCACATGTATTCGCCATATTCAACAATTTAACAAGACGCAGCTCATAACAAAAAATACATTGTCCAGATCTTAATCTTCAGATGGCATGGTTCTCCGAGAAAGCCGTCGGCCTTTTCATTGAGCACCTAGCAAGGAATCACGTTGAAACTTTGTTCTCTCCTTAAGGCACTCCCTGAAACTTACTTACACGATCGAATAATGCATTTCATAAGTTTTTGCATAACAGCTGTCAAGAATACGTTAAGGACCTTCCGTCAAGGAACTTCCGAAAGGAACAAAGAAAGTACTTTAGTTGGCGCTACTTTCTGGTTGTGTTTTTAATCAGTGCCGTATGCGTACCTTCTGTAAAGTTTCTATTGCTAACCTATTATTGATAAATCTACGCAATTGCTTCAAATTTGTGTGTGTTCATAGTCTACTTTCTATGTTGAGTATATAAACGTCAAAACAGAGCAAAAACAAGAACAAGAACAAAGTGAAGTGCTGGCGAACAGCATTATTTATTATCTTTGTGCACAAGACTATTCCTACATTGGAATAGTCGCACCATCCATTCCAATCAAGCCGGTGATTTTCCTACATAATATTTGGTGCCGGGACTCCAAGATCGATGCAAACCAACGAAAATTATTGGAAGCTAGGTGGAAGTACCACAAGAGACGAGCCACAAGAATGCTATCCGAAGCTCACGAGCTGATCGCCATAACACGGCCCACCACTGCAAGCAAGCCAGCACATTAATGGACATCGTCAGTAAGAAACGAGACGTGCTCATGCAGCTAGACCCGCAGCTACTTGTTCAGCTGCCGGATGAAGAAATAGACAAGTTCTGCGAGGAGGCTAGCAGACTTATCGAGGATCTCGGTTCCGTTCTGTGCGACCAAAATGACATGGCAAGCCAGTCTGCCTCTTTGATTATGTCCAATTACCGCAACAAGTAGCAGCCCACCAAACGTAAAATTGCAACCGGCAAAGCCTTCAGGAACCAACCCTATCACAACAGCCGCAAATGAAGCGCCTGGACCTAGATGAAACCACTCTAACGCCACATACTCTCGATATGAAGCCGATGATATTAGGATTAGTATTTACGTCGACAACTTAGTAAGCGCAGTCCCTACAAAAATGACGGAACTCACGCCAAATTAATGCTAACGCATTCATGTCAGAGGTATATTTTTTGGTACGTGGCTATCACTAACCTACTGATTGTTATTTGCTACTATTTGTATAAGCAAATTGTGTCATTGACATGATGGTTTTAATTCTTCAGAATTTAAGAAAATTACATTTTAAAATCCCTGAGAAAACAGAATCTTCGGATAATCAAAGACATAAGACTTCTTAGATCCTCTTAAAGAACTAAGCTTGGGAGATGATTTCATTACCTTTCGAGTTTGCAATGCTTATAGCATATGAAATTTTTTATCCATAATTCTAACACATTTCATGATCTGGAGCAAGGAAGGATTCAAATCAATAGAGGCCAAAAGAACTAAAGGTTATTAACTGAAAATGATAGGATAGCTGGACTATTGCAGCAACATCCTTCTGCAGCAACAGCCCCTTCAAGACAGTTGCAGTGTGCACAGATGATTCATCTTCATATGCTGAGGCAATAAATGATAGCGGGACCTCTTAGCACAAAATCTGCAAGTGTTTCAACTTTTCTATCCAAATGCGTGGTAATATGGTTGGATGGCAAATCACGGAAAGACACCTTACATGTTACGAAACAAGTCACCCATCCTGATATAAATTGATCATATCTAGTGAAGTTTTTTTCTTTGTTCTGCTATTGCATTTAAATTCGTTCAACGAAACTATTCGAAAAACCGCTCTTTAGGTGGAGTATTGTATATCTTGGCGTTGTTTTACTCTCTTGAACTGGGACAGACTCCTGCCCTGCAAATGGGTTACAATTAAATTGTGTTTCGTCGTGTCTTTAAATATATAAAACAGCTTATTATATAGTAGCCGCATCTCTATCGTCTATGTGCTCAGTACCACAACGTAAATTGCTTTTCTTTACACCTGCTCTAAATAATAGCAGGCGTTGGCTCTCACGTTTCCTTTGGCAAGGTTTTTTTTAAGGCAGTAAGTACTTGCCCGAAAATGTGAAGACCGCCTTGGTAAGACGTAAGGTTTGATCTGGCTTGCAATGCTGCTGTCGAAGTCGGTTTATTATATAATGAGCAGTTAAGAATGACTTGGGTTCTAGGTTCTATATACCTCGGTAAGCTTTTCGACTGTAAATATCTTTTAAGTCGGAAGTACAACGTGTTCATGAGTGAAGAGATTCAGTCGTAAGAATCAATCGTAAGAATCAATCGATTCAGTCGTAAAATGACAATATTTTTTCTATATCAAGCGGGGTAAGGTCAACATTTTCTTGCTGGAGATGGCTTCCTGGTCTCATATGCCTTTTTTTATTGGGCTGGAATTGATCTTTAAAATGGGTTTGACATCACAAACGCACTATTTCCGAAGCGCCCAAATAGTTAATGCAAAGCCGCCTTATGCCTAATTATCATCGTGACGATTCCTGGATATTTATTTCATAGCATCTGATTGTATTAGATTGCATTATTATATATTTGTTTGCTTTATTTGATATTTTGGTTTTTGTCTTACCTTGAACATTTTGTACGAACTATGAATTGTTTTTAAATTTTGTTTATGGTGGTTCTTACAATCTTACTGAGCGTTGTGTTACTAACTTTCTTGAGCATTATTTATCAACGATTTTGTAACCTGGATCTGAAACTTTTATCCTGAGTGTTGGAAATTTTTTTTTTTTTGTTTCTTTTATGTCTTTTAAGATTGGGTAAGCATTTTCTGTAAGCTGGATTTTCGAGACTGTTTCATCTTTATTGTGTGAACTTGTTGCTACTGTGCTTCATAAACGACTTGCAACAATTCCTACGTATTTCTACCTTTCTGCTCCACTGCTGGATTTAGATCATGAACTTCTTTCACGTAACGAAACTAATTTATGCTTGAGTAATGGCGAGAGGCATCATCAAACACATTAGCCCAGGCTAGGAGGATGTTGCTCCCTCCTTAATGCATGATAAGTTTTATTGTTGAAGCCATACTTTTAGTTTATAAGATCAGCTTCATTAACTCGTCTTTCTTATCTTTAATCTTCAGTTCCTATACTGTAAGTGTTAATATTGTTTTATGGTGCATTTAAAGAGGAAAAAAGATTTTTGTTGTTGTTGTTTGCCTGTGGCTTGTGAATTGTGAACATTCAATGTTGGCATGCAATTTTATCGCAGCTTTAGCCTCATTTAGGTAGATACATCACTGTCCCATAAATAGTAGCAAATGAATGTCTTATGTATGTGTGTTTTTGTCATTACATGGACAATCTAGTGTTAATAGCAGTTGTTTGTACCAACTGTAAGAAAGTGACTTTTTTCTTCTTAGAGAGGAACCTGCACGCTAAGGAGCATCTGGGTTTGTCTACAAACCGTTAAACTGCAGCAAAATGGATATCAAAGGTTTTCAGAAAATGTAATCATTGTTGTTGCTGGTGACTTGCTCTCGTGGTCTTTTTTCAGTGGCTAAGTCTACAAAATATCATTCTGGATTTTCTGACTCATATGTGTGAGAACTTGAGAAGCAAGTTTCAGCTGCAGACGTTTTCTAGATTGTCAGGGTTGTGCTCGTTCATGATTACATCAGAGCTGGAGAGTCGACATATTGCCACTTCATTCTGGAAGAATGATGCGACCAGTTCAAGTTCTTGTTCTTTGTAACACTAATTTAAAGTGGTCCCTCTAACGCACCATTCTATTAGAATAAAATGGCAAAATGTTGATTTTCCGACTCCGGGATAACCGCGAACAAGCACAGTGCTTGTGACTGGATGTCAATGCAGTGGCAGCTATGACATTGCTGTAATACTAAGGACCTGGCATTAGGTTTCGTATCCTCGTTTGGTTGGAGCGCATTCAGCATGGCCTTTTTCTTCAGTATTATGAGTTAACAAAATTTTCAGTTTTTTTATTATTTTCTCTTCATTGAAGTTTCGATACGCTAAAGATTTGACGCAAAAAATGAGATTGTAGTGGCAAAGTGAAAGTTTTTATTTTGCTAGCAAGTCTTGGCGGAAAGGAGATAGGCTTACTTATTTGATACATGCGAGGATTTCTTGCGACGCACTGAGAGACCGAGGTTTTGAATCGAGCAGCTGGCGATGTATTGTTACCATTTCAATCTGTTTATCATTCATAAGGTTGACGAGAGTACTAGTTTCTTTTAAAAGTTTAAATGCTTAAATGTTTATATTGACCCTCGTATCATGCCGGCCTTTACGGTACGTTTGACCTTTTTTATTGATTTATTGGGCTTGGAGGCGTGTCTGTGCGCATGCTTTTGGGACTAAAAGAAACGGCAAAATTTACAGTCATCGGAAGTGCTTATTTTGATATTACGTATAAAGAGGGAGAACATTGGTTATACATCTTCGTCGCGAAACTATCATTCCATAATGTATTTGATCTATTCTTAGTGATTATTTCTTTGAGTAATTCGTCTTTGTGTATTTATTGATTGCCTTTGTATTGACCCGTTATTTAAAATTATTTACATGAAGGAGAATCGTGTTTTTCATAATTTTCACGAAACGTACATTCCAGATGTTGTATATCATCTCCAGATAGGCTTTGTGTATTTGTTGATTGCCTTTCTTTGTATCTGCTGGTTTGCGCATCCTTCATGTGCTTTCATCATTCAATGCCGGCGCGAGAGAGTGGCCCGAAAAGTTATCGAAAATTTTAGCACTTAGAAGAAATTTTCAACTCGAGACTTTTTCTAGATTTTTCAGGGTTGTACTCATCTGTGATTACATCCGATCCGGAAAGTCAGCGTATTGCCACTCAGTGTGATTGGATTGGCGTGAGTTCAGGTTTTTAAAATTTTGTCATCGTGCTTTGAAGTTTCGAGATGCCTAAGATTTGACGCTGAAAATCAGTTCGTAGTGGCGATACGTTGATTCTAGGTTTATTTACACGTCTGGGCGGAAAGAAGTTAACCATTTGTCACCTGGGTATATTCGTCTCGTTGAATACGAAATGACATCAAAAAAGAGACGGCCTTCTGATCGCCTTCATTTCGTTTACAAAGCGTTGCTTCGGTGTAAAATATGACCGAGCACGACTCAGGTTCGTGCTGCTTACATTTGATCGCTCTCTATCAGAAACAGATCTCTACATCTCTCTCTCTCTCTCTCTCTCTCTCTCTATATATATATATATATATATATATGTATGTATATATGTTGCATTATGCTAGTAGAGATGCACCGGTGGAAGTCATTTATGTATAATAAAAAAAGTAAAGGGCCTAGCACAGATCCTTGAGGGACAC
>QQSS02220210.1:0-10827 GCA_003687565.2 Craspedacusta sowerbii
TATATATATATATATATATATATATATATATATATATATATGTGTGTGTGTGTATTTGCATTATTATGGGTTAAACCAGAGCAGTGATATTAGTGAATAAGAATTTTCAACAGGAGCACACTAAAACTGAGCTACAGCTGCATGCCGAACATGAAAACGATTATTTCGGGCCACAACAAGAAGCTTCAGAGAAACGACTCCACGAACCCAAAAGGCAATAGTCAGTGCAATTGCCGCAATCTTGATGAATGCCCCCTCGATGGAAAGTGTCTCGCCCAGGCAATCATGTATTAAGCTTCTGTAACGACCCATACACACAAAACTTCTAAAGTTTACTATCTACGAAGCTAGGTTTGACATACGGAGTCTTCCGTCGTGTTTGTCGTTTCACGTTCAGTTTAAGCGATGGCTTTCTTGATTAACCATCTGAGGTGTGGAAAGAGGAAAATGGTAGGTGCACTTTTACATCTCATATAAACTTATTCGGAGACTTTTTGAAGTTACTAGGGAAATTATTGCTCAGTATTTTGGAAGCCCCTCATAAAGTTATGTATTGGGCCTTGACATAAGCGTTGCGTCATTTAGGCGTAGATTGTTATTGCGGTTTTATATTTAGAGCTTGATTGATAATTGCTATTGTATTTTAGTTGTGCGGTGTTGATGGTAAACAGTTAACACATAAAATAATTCGGTAAGGAAAACGAGTGCCTGTTCCTTACGAGCTTAATATGTTCAATCACATTGTGACAAACCTACCGCCCACATCAAACAGTCCAAGTTTCTTCTGGAATTGCTTATGAGCAAGAATGACGGGGTAGCAAAGGAGCCCCTTAGTATTGGTAGTTCTTTTTTCTTAGTTTTCATCAATCGGCAAATCTATACAATGTCTAGCGCAAGGGCTTGTATACTTATGTGCCTGTAATGCGCGATTACTGTTCTTACGTCTGTATTGTTGCGTGTTTAGCGTAGCCTTGGTTATTTTTGCTATTGTCTTTTATGCGCTACCACTGTTTGGTTGTTGACCGTGATGTTTTTGGACTAATCGGCTAGCATTTTATGATATTATATGGGTTGGGCGTAGTTTTAAGGGTGGACTCGTTTTTCGCTAATGGGAGATTGAGCTTAATATAGAGCTTAAATTCGTGTTGAACACGTCTTTTGGAATCTCTTTGGAGATTTATGTTGTCGGAGAGTTAAGTTTTAAAGATTGTGAGATTTATAAAAAAAAGACATTGTTCACAATGTTGCAAGAGAGTGCCTCTTATTTCTTACAAAGTCAAGTTGTTTTTGAACATTTTGGGGTTCTCGCCGTGACATCTATTGCACTGAATACTTGGTTTTCGCGTGTATATTGCAGTTACGGCTACGCAGGTACTTAAAAAACCGAGGCAAGGATTTTAATTAAACTCGTAAAGGGTTGGTGTGAATATTATCACCGTGACACATCCTTCCGAGGAGCGACTGATTTTCTGGGAGGAGAAGGTCACCTTTAGCCAAGGGCAAATCGAGAAATTGAATAAGCGCCTACGTTCGTTGATTTTTGATAAGCATGATATAGAACAGAAAAACTCCAGCGTTTGACGCATGGGCCGTCTGAAAGCGTTTTCGTCTACAACGACATTCCCCACTGCTCTCTCTTCAAGTGATGTGGATAGTGCCACCGGCCATCGTAGCGGTGTCAATACAAACCAAGTTAGGCTTCCTAAACTTCAGTTTTGGCGTATCACAGGGAATGAGCTCGAATGGCAAGAATTTAGAGACATGTTCGACGTTTCGGTGCATCAGACGGATTTGCCACCTTTACAGAAGTCGCTGCTTAGCAACAAAGACGCCATGTGTGTAGCGAATATTGACATGAGCGATCCGAATTAGGCGATCGCATACAATCGATTGATGGCCTGGTATGGAGACCATGAGAGACAACGAAGCTGATTAATTAGTAAGCGTGAAGAGTTACCGGCGATCGATAATATTGACACAGCTTGGACAAGGGATCACGTCGATGATTTGATTGCGACAGTCGAGACGCAATCGAGACGTTAGGTGTCGATAAACAAATTATAGACCTGTTATTCGTTCTGTAATTGAATCTAAGTTGCCGGTCGGATGGCAATTACAGTGGAAATAAGAAAAAGAGGTCAACACAGAAAGCTCCTTGGATAAATTGCCTTTTGTCATAAAGTTCAAGTTCTTAAAGAACAATTCTACGTGATGCACATAGAAGTTAGAAACCGAAAACTGGAGCCAAAAACACAAACCTTGCATGTCAAATTGCAGGTTTAAATTTTCTTCAAAAGACCGTGCTAGTAACTTCGCAAACTTATTTTCAGGAACCTCTAATCATCACAACCAATTGGCTTGAGTAAATTCTCTTCTCTCAGATTCATATGGCAAAGGCTACAACACAACAAAAAAAACTATCTGTTTTACTCTGCAAAAGGGGTAGCCGGTAGCAAACTTCAGTCAAGGACAGCTGCATTATTAGCATGGACACAAAAACGACGCCGCCACTTGACCCCATACCACAGAAGGAGAATAACGTCCGTTTTTTTAACGCCCGAAGGTCAGATATTAAAAAAAATATTTAATTTTACGCAAAATAAGGGTCACTCTATTATGCGACCAGGAAGAATCTACTACTGTTTTTCTCGCAAAAACCCTTGCACAAATTAATGGACAAAAATATATCCGCAAGATTGGCAGGCATGGAGACAACGTAAAATTCGAAGTGTGGTTATACCGCTTCCATGCGTACGTACCAAGGGAAGCGTTTTTCGTGCGCTAAAAACCGGAGTATGACCCAAGTACCGATCGAAACAATTCCCCATGGCGACAGTGGCCGTGAGCAGTATTACACTATCCGCAGCTCAGTACAAATCCTGGCGTTCGTTGGCTCCGAAGACATACAAACACGTGATCGAGTTCATGGCGATGTAAGTCGCCGACTACGCTACATGCATGCATGCATGTAAAAGGAATATTCGCAAGCGATGGACGTGCAAATACGTGCATGCCCTAGAGGAACGAGGGGAAGCGCGCAAAGGCCAAGCACGGGGAGCTTCAACCGTTCTACAACCTGGGACAGTGGCTCCAATTAGGGATCAGCTGAAAGCAAAAGGACGATGGAAAACTGGACGAATAACCAAGCCAGCAAGCATGGAGTGGCTCGCGGCTGCAAGATCATGACTGGAACCGGATATGAACTGGAACGGCCAGTTCAGTTGATCAGCGATCTGGAAGTCGGAGGAAGCGCGAACGACGATTTGGATCGACCAGTCAGGTCAGCAACCGATGAAACGTCGTTTACTACACCGAGCAGCAAGGCCATGGTGATTAACCGCATTCGGACTATAAACAAAAATGAAATCGAAGACTAAACAAAAAGACAAAACATGTTATGTCAAAAGATAGTCACATTTCAACAGGGGAGGGTGTCGGAATTCCTTCAAACTGGGCCACTTATATCACCTCTTGGTGGTGTCGGAATTCTATCGGACTGGGTTACGTACGAAAGAGGATCTTCCAACTTCTTCAAGCACGCGGTCGTACCAGGTGTTACGGCCACAAAGGGCTCCCGTGAAGAAGTTCGACGAGCATGCGACAAGAAAATGAGAAAGACAAGCAAGTGCTTTCACGAACAAGTGCTTTCACGATGGCAGTAGCGTTTGAACAGTGTTTTTTGTTGTTGGCTATTTTTGTCCCAAAAAGAAAGACATTGCACAAACACAAGTTTATTGATTAACCGGTAAGGCTAAATATATCTTCTTTCCAAAAACTTCCAATCGTTTTGGGATGTGATTTGAGTTGACTGCCATTCTGTATAGTTGGTAGAATTGAGTTCGCTTGCTTGCAATTGTTTTCTATGATTATGCGTTTTATTCTAATAATGAATTTGGCAGATAAAGACAGAAATAATAATTATTTTAACCTGTTCATGACGATTTTTAGTACATTCTACCCGAATGAAAACAAGCCCATAGTTTACCCCTACGATTCTTGGCGTCAAAAAAGACCAAGCTTTGCCTATACTTCCCTCCAAGATTCTAGGCAGCAAAGTACTTCTTATTCAGGCCTTCATTCTCTAATCGCTGCTATTCCAAATTTCCATAGTCTATTCGGTAGTCACAGTCTAGAAACCCTTGTAGCACGGGCACTATTTTAAAGGGTGTGACAAAACAACTCCAAAGTTACTGTGGCGTATGTAAAATTAGTATTTATTCGCTGAAAAACATCAACCAAGGTAATTAGATTTAGCGTAAATGTAATGGCATTCAGCTTTTTATTGCTTGCTGGAATACAACGAGAAAATTAACTGGCAGGGAAACATGACTTTAAATCAGCAGAAGTAAAACAACTGGTTTGATTTTGCAGGACATGCTTCTAGCATTGGTCATTTTTCTTCTAATACGACAAAATTTATTGCAAGCACTTAAGCAAGAGGGCTGAATACACTCTTACTCGCCCTAACTTTTCCCCCCTTTAATTAAACAAATGTATGTTTTTGGCTTTTCAATAATATGTCAATGCTGATCAAAGCATGTCCTGCAAAACTAAACGAGTTGTTTTCGCTCTGAAGGCTGTTCAATCACCTTACTAACATGTTGTGTGGCTTAATGAACTTGAAAGCCATGTACGAAGTATAAGAAGTGGTGCAATTCTGCTGAACTTTAAGTATTACTTTAATCCTGCTCACTTTACGTTTAGGTGTGAGTTGCCCTTTCTCTGTCTCTCGGAACTGCTAGTCGTATTTCTGAAATCGTTACCTGTTTGATTGTCGTAGTTTACTCAGAAAATGAAGTCGGAGATATGGAGACTTTTGATTAAGGTAGCATTGGCAAGAGCACTTTTGCCGGAGGATCAGAACTCATCTGGCGAATGTTGCATTTCAGCCGTCACAATCTTAGAATTCTCGCTCTCCTATCAGTTGTATCAGTTGTATACATAGTGTACATTATCTTTCTCTTAAGCATCTCATTATTCTTTTTTAACGTTTATTGGATTTCTATGTTAAGTCTGGAACTCTAGCTTTCAACTGGTGTTGGGTTGGTTTTGCTGTCTCCCTTAAGTTTCGAAGTCTTGTTCTTAGATCTCTTTCAAGCGTTTGCGAATAAACTTCAATTGTGGTACAATTGCAGCAGCTTTATTACAGGTTGTCTACAAGTAGTTAAAATAAGGTTTTTTAAAAATAATTCTATATGAATGTTGCTCTATGTATTTGTGAAAGATTTGCATGACTTGAAGTGTCTTCGTGAAAATAAAGGCAGACTCTGCAACATTCATAAAGTGGGTGCAGCAGAAGATGTCTTCTAGGTCTGAACTTTGCTCTTTCTCCTCAATATTTTCATCTTTATTCATTGAACATAGAATACGAATATATGGGGACGAGGTTAACGCAATATCCAATGTGAAAAGCAAACATAATAGAGAATCATTTACATTTGTTCCTTGGTGCTTCTGCGCAGCTTGGGTTTTTTGTCTAAAAGCTTTGGCTGAAATATGTTTGGATAATCTTGTTTAAACTTCTATACTTGTTTCATTGTGTCTCAAATGGCTTCTAGTGCTGAGAACGACTCACGTGAAGCATATAGTGTTGTCGTATTTTTCTTTGTGGTATTGCCGTTTATGCATACTTGCGTGAAAGGATGTTAATGCCTGGATTAGGCAGGAAGGTCTGGGCGCTGAGCACGCAACCGTTCCCTTTACAAGCTTAGCTGAATCCCTTAAAGGAGTCGCTGGATATCGTATCCCACTCTAATGCAACCTTGATAAGTGTGGACGCTTAGACAAGCCAATGCGCGAGTTCGTTGGTTATCACCTGGACGTCGACAGCGTAGGCAAAGGGTGATGACTGGGAGTGGCTGTATCAACAGGCACGAGGGCAATGCCCTTACTATTGCACCGAAGATTAACCTTACCTTAAGCGCTGCCAAAATCAGGCAAAAGAAACTACATTCAAGACAAGGCGGCTTTTATTAATTATTTGTCGCAAACAGAATTACGAAGGTGATGCTGAAGATCTGCAATTCAACATATGCAATATCAAAGCCTCGGATAAGAAGGAACCTACACAACCGTTTATGTATTAGATTTCCTTTTCGCTCAGGTACCCGTTTAAAAGCGGAAAACGGAATCCTAATAGACGGAGAGCCTTGCTAGGCGTAGTTCTATCAAGGAACCTGGTTCGTTTGACTTACTGTATTAGATGTTTAGAGCAAGACACGCGACGCGTCCGGGAAGAGCGGAAGGGTGTAGAAAATCTGCACTCAGGAAAGGCATAGAAGGAGAAGGGCCGGAGAAAGTTTAACAAATTGCAGGACATCTTAACGCGCGCCTCTAAAGAGGAACACGGAATTTGTGGGGCCTTTCTCAGGTTTTCAAATAGCTATAAATTCTAAGGGAAACGATTCATGTCAATTTGCTAAAAGTCACATACTTGTTAAACACGCTACATATTATGGAGCGGCAAGCCTTAAGGAAAAGATTGTTAATTTAGGGAAAATCGGATAACTCAAAGCCATCCTGAAAAAGGAGACATGGCTCTCTTTATTGCTGATTCTATAGACGACAGCCAAAACTCGACTTGAGAAAATTATTTACAAACTATGAGCCTGCCAGGTACTTATGGCGATGAAGTACCACTACGGGCTGCAACAGAGCTACTTAAAGTTGACGTCGAAATAGCATCTACCGCAGGGATATAGGCCGAACATTAAAATACAGCCTTCCTCGGCTAGTATCACTATATATCTTGGGCATTACGATCAAGACAGGGGAATTCACTACGTGAGCCTAGAACCTGAAATTGACTTTGAATTGACCTCAGCGCTCGATCCAATTTCCACCTGACGACAAATGTCACCACCAAGACTGAAACGTATGCGGAAACAGAAAGTTTACTTAAGGAGAAAAAAAAAACAAATAATGTCTATAGCCCCCAAGAGACTAATGCTTTAGGTACTGGCCGTTATGCATTACCAGCTGATAAAAATTTCCATGAAAGGCAGTCTGCTCATGAGCCAAATCGTCTTGATGAAAATTCCCCATTGACTAACATTCTGGCTCCTTGTGTTGATGCTGAACTACGTTGATAGGACGTTTTTGAGTCAGAAAAAAGAAGTCGAGCGAACGTTAAGCCAAGATATTCCATGCGCTCGAAGTAAAGAAAGTAGCCTACGTTTTGCACAGGTTTTAGCAGCAGCTTTTTCAGCTCTGTTAGCGGCCTCGAGCTGCTTAGGGAATTCAAATGCTAATGATGGAAGTTCGCCGAAGGAAACTTCCCAGACTTCAGAGGGCGACTCTTGTGCTGAGAGTCAGAGAACGGCAACAAGTTATATACATACATCAGAGGCCATAATCAACTTCATCCCTAAAAGCGGTATTGTGCGTGGAGTATTGCCACCTTGATGAATTCGGCCCTATTTGACTGTGGAAACACTGCACATGGATGTGCACAAGAACAAAATCACCTCAAATCAGGCAGAAGACAAGAACTGGCTTTTCATATGAAGACTTTCCATGACTCATTAGTACTAACAAGTTCATGCTCCACTTATCACACATTTATATCTTTGTGACGAATGTGGCTATATTTTGACTGCAAACAAGCAAGCAATTGACTTATAGAGACAAGACTTTTAGTGGATAAATAACAGACCGTGACGCTTAACTTCCCAGGAGAGACTCTACCACCTTCCCTCAGTTCGCCTCAACCACACTTTGACATCATTTGCAACATCTCAGATATAGCATTGCATTCACCTACACCAAGTACTCTAGAATTCCATGAGATTTCATTCCTAGCGATACATCATAAAAATATAATTTACTAAACTTCTTACAACTAACTCTCTTATATACAAGCGAACTGACCTAGGTGCCCATCCTCTATGGTATATTTTTCTTACAGAATGGAAACAATTACGGGCATGAGGTGGGAGGCTGCCTGGCCATAAGTGCCTTGTTGTGGCAAAGCAAAAGTCCACCAAGTATTGGTCTCATGCAAAGTATGACTCCTTGCAAATGGAGAAATGGGCTCTAAAACAGGCCACTTTCCAGATCGAAATAACCAGCAACCATCACGGAGCACAAATTACCTACTATTACATCAATTGCAGCAGAGCTTATAGTGCGAAGTGTTATGGAATATAAGGAAAGAAATGCAACTGAACTTAGAAACAGAATTTTAAGCATACATTAATTGCTTCTAAAAACACAGATTAAGACATACTCAAACCCTGATTAACGTCTGCTATAAAATTCCTTCTGCAAAAACGTTCATCTGTAGTTCAACCAGAGTATCAAGCCACATACGATAGAATTCAATAATTCATAACCAGTTACAAAAGCAAAGCATAAGAAACAAGAAAATATCCATCCTAACTAAGTGTATGCAAATGTATCATACCAGATTGAGCAACGAGATACTGCTTCATATCCCTTTTAAAGGCTTACGATCCACCTCATAAGACATCAAACCACCACATCAAAATCAACTTTAACCACTTGAGCATGTGCGTTTGGACCAAGTCCAATAGCAGTCTTCAACCAGAGGCAATTGGAAACATGTGCAAAGAAGCTTCACGATCTGAAAGAAAGCAACTTAAAATTAAACAATAAGCAAATTCTCGCGCCTTTGATGTAAATATTGTGGAAACTAGGTTAAAAACATTTATTTCATCACATGGCATGAAAGCTATATACCTTGCATGCTGATTTTTTAAACACATCTGTCACAAATAACAAAAACAATGAGTTTTGTTATCCGCACATGCAACTGTGAGGCTTTTTGACTTCCATGCAAATCATTTACACTATCAGATGTAGTCACTTATTTGCCTGCATAAAATATGCACACAATATACAGCAACTTTAAATCATACAGGGTTTACACAGTTATTTATGACTGTATTAGTCCAAAAAGGTGACTGCCAACGAAACTTTCCTTTAGGTAATAAAAAATGACTTCATCAGCATGCTTAATGTCATGGAACAAAAACAAAAGCATTTGCTTCATGCAGCACATACATGCACCTACCAGTGTTGACAAATTTAGAGCGATGGCTGCCTTATCGAAACTAAATTAATGTCTTTCCAATCTCAGATTTTCTTTCCAATCGTGGACTCTTTAAATACTGCTAAATATCAGCATGTTCTTTGTCAATAGATACGTGGCAACATGTAGGCTGTAATAAGCTTGTCCAAAACACTAACTCTGTGCTGCAAAAACAGGCATTCCAAGCGCGTTTAACGTCATAGAGGCGATGAGCAATTTTAATGATACACATGCAACATTCTGCCCCTTCCTGGCAAAAACGGAAAGACGTACGAACTGTCAATATTCCAAAACTTTTGCTCAACGCAATTCATGATGCATTTCGACAAATGCTGACGGGATTGCTTGCCTCACAGTGGAAGCCGACTGATCTTGGCGACAGCATAGGAAGGGGATTAACCCTCAAGCAGGCATCCAACGATTTAGAATCAAAACAATTGTATTCCAAATACGAGGCATATGATCATCACATGGCAAACTATGGCCTCAAACCCAGGAAGTCTGCACGCCGGCGAAGTCGTTGCTCTGTGCGCTTGGATACGGATCGCGTCCAAAGACGGGAAGGAATAATGCATGCGACCAATCAGTCTCGCATGAGATTTTAAACGACTGGGAGGTTTCCTGCGATCGTGGTAATTGGATATCATTATTCCGTTATAAGAAAAACAACTCGTTTCAATTTAAATGACATGAAGCAGATGGGAAAAAACTTAAGCTAAAACTACATCGCCTAAAATTTGACCCAAAAGGAAATCGTTTGGCCCGTGCAGACATAATGGAAGCATTGCAGCAGCAAAGAGACTAAAATATGTCGATGTGGAAAAGTAAGCATTGACACTGACCGGTCTGACTTGTTGAAGTCAATTTTGGACATCATATCTGCCAAGGGAGCTGCTGATGATCGTGCACGCTTCGAGTTCGTTCAATCATGCAGGACATTTGTTGACCTTCATTGATAATTGCTGATTTTTGGTTACTATGAGAGCTGATCTGCTACATAACTTCACCTCGCGCCACGCAACGTACTTACCACCGCATGTACGAGGCACATTAATACTTTCTCTGTGAAGCGAGGGTGCAAACACTTTGCTTAACGTGCACAATGATGATCAACTTGCAGCATCCGCAATAGCTTATTTGAAGGACTTGACAGTTCCGATGAAAAATCAGTGAAGATTATTCCTTAGCCAAGACTGCAAATTGTAAGTCCCTTAGGCTATTATAGCCACAACAAAACAATTAACCACTTTGATGCGTCTGGAATACCGGGTCCAGTTGCCTGAACAAGACCGGATAGTTGCTGAAAGGCGTAAAATAATGTTTTCAGTTAATGTTGGATGAGCTATTCAATATATATATATATATAAGCTGTTTTAGCTCGACTTCAAAAATGTGACTCTGGCGATGTGTGCTCTGCTTGTTTTTGTTTTTCGGATTTTTTGTATTCTTGTTCTTTTAGTCTGAAGATGGTCAAAGAAAGGACCGAAACGTCACAAAAATTAATAGCTTTATTCTTTGCCTTGAAGATTTACCCATCGAAGGTCCTTATTTCTTCCCTATATACACATATATGTCGCTAATCTTGTACGAATGATATGGATGTGTCTGTATTGGTGTTTTGTAATTGTATAAGGTTACCATGTTTGTGTACCGTCATGCGTCACGTTGTAATTATCTGTATAGGTGTTTATTGCAGTTCAGTTTATGATGTTTTTCTTTATCTAGTTTGATTTTTAAGTATGTGCGGGTTTTGGGCGTTCTCCCACTAATTACCT
>QQSS02220221.1:0-10826 GCA_003687565.2 Craspedacusta sowerbii
GCTCGCCACGCTCCTCTCTCTATAAGAAATAACGTCTGAAATCACAAGACTTTATTTCCTTTAAAGTTTTACAGTACTTGCCTATACTCGCTCGCCATGGTTCCCCGCAAGGGTAAGTCTTACTTACAGGTGCTAATATTATCAATTAATACCTGGTGAAACACTGTAGAGCAGTGCCGTAGGCTGTCCTAGGATAACGTCCTAAGACATGTACCAGGCATGTCTAAGGCGCCCCCCTACAGTGTACAGAGCCATGAATTACATTTCTTCGCAGCACCACAGACTTTAAAATGAAGACAGCACTTCGGTTAGATGCAGCGCTAGATTTAAATCTCATCCTTGGTCATGTAAAGCCTGAATCTCCAGAAGCAAACTTGGTTGCGAAGTCCTTTTCCATGAATTTGCTGAGAGAACTTCCCACCATGAAAGCACGAAAAGAGAATTAATTTATGTTCCAGGAAGTTGATCACATCAGCTTGGACTTTTCTTGCTGCGCGATGCCCTCGTTTTCTATCATTATCGTAAGAGGAACAAAGAAATTCGAATGCGCGTTAGACATGTCCCACATCAAAAATAAATTCGCCAACAGACCAGAAACCAGCATCCATCACTAGCATGAGTTTCTCGCTCCTGAATTATACGAAACTTCTTAAGTGGCTTTATGTTGACGTGTTCTATCGCATTTGGTTGTGATGACATTGTTAGTTGTCGAAGGCACTTCACTGTCATAGTTCATGGGTTTTAACATTTGCCTTCAAGTAGTTGGCTATACATTTTGGATCAAGGTATGGTTTGCCTTAGGATCCTATATAACTAACGAGAAGCACGCTGGCCAAAAATTGCAATTGTTGCACAGAATCTACTGCTGATCTTTAAACGACTCAAATGAAACGTCCTAAGTGTTCTAAACTCAGATTGGAAAATCATGCAACTATCTGTTTGCAAAACGACTTCTGTAGCAATGGCCAAAGTTTGCACAAAGTATTAATGCGATTTAGTTGCGTCTAAGCCTAGCATTGCAAGATCTGCTTTCAACATCGAGCTTAATTACCATGCGGCAGCGATTAAGGTCAGGGCCGTGCTAGTATTTTTAGTCTCCATAGTAATGCTCGAACATTTTTGAGACGTGCACAAGGAATACCTGTCCTTTTACGGGATATATTTATCAGCGACGAACCGGTCCTGAAATTATAGCAGGTCTGAACCTACGAGAAGCCCATGGGCTCTCTCTGGAAATCTCCATTGGCGTGATTCAGCTTGAGCCTCCTATATATTTCGACCCTTGCCATAATCTGTCGTGAAAGGCAAACTTCCGGACATTTCCGTAACTTTGGATGAATGCCTACGTCACAAGAACCAGCACAAACAGATTGATCAATAGATCGAAGAAACTTATGGCCCGATGTCGTTCTTGCGGGTATGCGGAAAAATTTCCATGCGACACCTTGTATTCTCACCCTCAAGAACACCAAATGCTATCGGAGTCTTCTAAGCCAGGAGACTATTCAATTAATTGGCTTTCTTTCACCCATGCTGAATTATACGAGGCCTATGAAAAGTTCATTCAAGCCCGAGCACTATTTCCCAACATCTTGAAGGCTATAGATTAGGTTTGGCTCCAAAGCTGACTCCATAACTTCAATGCTATAGCATAGCCTGGGACCTTCTACTGCTTCTCTCTGACTACCTTCAAACGGAAGACAATTAGTCATGGCCGATAGTCCTTGGGGTCATCCATAAAAGACGTACAGAAAATTTGGGCAATTTTTAACCCCCTCCCCTTTTCTATTTTAGTCCACTTTTTGCTGACCCCTCCCCTGTTTTGGACAACCATGAATGGCAAAACGTCTCATCCTTTAAAAACAAAGGCTGACCTCAGAAGCCACTTCATGCTACCAGATGCTGTTTAGAAATCCAACTTTACTTCTGAAAAACTCAAGTTTCTCTACACTAAAAGTGACATAGGCAACTTAAGCAAATTATTTTGATGAGGAAAGGAAATTCGTCAACTAAGACCCGATAAAATTGTGATACACAAGAAGGAACTAAATGTTGACACTAATATCTCACATACACGAGAAAATAATCTTTAACGGAAAATAAGCGGAAACCACGACAATTCATGTAAATATCTAGCGACATTTATAATTCACCTTGATAAAGCCATAACCAAAAGTTACCGTTACGGAACACTCAAAAATAAAACTCGGTTAGCACTGAGTTAGTTACTATGGCGGTGCCGAAAATAATTGCACAGACAATCACTACAAGCTCAATCGGACAAAAATTCATATAGAAATCTCTGAAACTTTGAATAATGACGACATCTGTTGTGGAGTTGTCACCTGCTGATTCAGAGTAAATATTTGAATTCTAAGCCGCCTCTTTACTCTCGTCTTGCAAATTCACAAAGTAGCGATGATAAATAACTCCATGTCTTTTGACGGCTGCCTGCCTCGGAACATCCTTACCGCAGGAATACATACTTCCCCAGGCACAGAAGGACATAACGGATCAAACTGCTTGCTTTTGAGGTTATGATGAGGTTCTAGACCACTCTGTGCAGAGCTCTGGAACAGCGATCCGTAGGTAATGCTGTCAATCCCGACAGTTCCGACCCCGGTGCTTCTTCATCATTGAAGAATGGTACAGGTGCTGGGAAGAACCGATTGAAAACCATTTCTCGTATTTAGCTTGTCTATAATCGTAGCGGGCTATATCATTGCATTTAGCGATATGCAAGAAATACTAGACTGCTGAACATGCTTCCAATACTATTTCGCAGCAAGAATTGACGGTGTGGTGGTCGTGGTTGGTGGTTCAATATACTTTGCACGTACCCCAAAGCCTTCAATGACAGAAAGCCTCTAAACTTCAGCTTGTATCTCTCCTGCTTTTTCGAAGTTAGCTTTCTCCAGGTCTGGATCTGTCGCCCTACCACAGCAATCCAAGCGAGATCCAAAATGGTTGTGGAGAAGAATAAGCCCAAACAGATCAAAAGACAATCATGCAATGCAACGTTCTACTGCATAGTAAGAACTGTGACAAGTTGCATGACATGCTATGAACAAATCAAATAGATTGTGTTCCGTAAATAACTCTGCTGCATTCCAAGTTTTTGGATAGCGTGGGTTCTCGTCGGGGCCTGCATCGAAGGTAATGATTGAGATGGACTTCGTGGACTTAATGCTCCAGCATTAGCGCTTTGCCACACCTTCCAGCTGTCAAAAGTAACTCATGCATTAAAGTCTGCGGCATGTGTGGCAGCGCTACTGTTGTAGTGTATGCGACTCGTGACAAATATTGATGTCCGCATCGAATATGTCACATGAACATCCTCAGTAACATATCCGGCATAGACTGAAGGTATCAGTTTACACCTTTCTGCAAGTAAGTAATAACGAGTTGTGGCCAGGCAACTGGATACGATATTCCAGATGCATAAAAAGGGGTGCTTGTTGTGTTGCGGCTGGAAGACCCAACGGGCTCCCGCTTTGTCATCTTGACTAAGGTGGAACGTGTACTGAATTCCCATCAGCACTGCAAAGTCTTTAAATCAGCGATTTATGGACTCAGCAGAATGAGCATCCGTGTGCACTTTGTGCAAACTGTTCACTGGGGAAGTTGTAATGTGGCTCGTACCTTTGGTGGTACGTTGGTTGCCCGGGAGGAACCAAAGATATCTTGCAGGTCAGCTCAGACTGTAACCAGGATTCAACAATTCTGAGCAAAGGACATCAAGTGTCCTGCATGATCGGATTCAACGATCATTAGCAGGTACCATAGCAATTGCGATCTCCACAACTGACTACAGCCAGTCAGACTGAACCAAGTCTATACTTAGTCGACCAGGTTTGCACCTTTTGAACTTTTAAGTCTCTTTGCAGCTGCAAGTCTATCCAAAGCAAAGATTTCCAATGCTTTCTTCTTGTTTGCACAGGCTTCATGTTTCAGTCTTGGGTCAAATGTAAGGCGTTATAACTTTTGGCTAAAGTTTTTCCTCCGTTCCTGAAACTCATAAACATTCCTTTTCAAGTAGTTAGTCCACAGGCCGGTCTGACGAATGGCTAGCTAGCTTAGACTTTGCAAGTTTAACTCGTCTGGCATAATATTCTCCAGTCGTCGGTTTCTTACGGCCTTTGCTGTCAGGTTGTCTTGATCTGCCTTGTGCTGTTCAAACATGCATGCTTGGAACTAACGTTGGCTAGAAGGAAAGGCTTACTACAGGGAAATTTTGATTCCGTATTGCATCGCAATGGCCTTTTCCCTGGAATCTTCTAAACTGCGTCACACCGTGTGGCGCTTAGAGTGTTTAAGCAAGAGCGGACAAATTTCCTTTTTAATTCTTGATTTTGTATGTCATTGAGGTAAAGCTACGTTCTTACTTCGACGCATCTCGCCAAATTGATGATACTCTTCACTTCCTTTTGCTATGTTCCATACCAGAGCACTAGATGCTTCTTGCTCCATTTATCTGAATGCTCTGCTTTGAGCTTAGATGTTTACGCCCTGCGCTTTGACTCCATCGTAAGCCTTTGGCATTTTTGTGAGAAGCATGCCATACTCGAAAACAGAATTTTATCGGAACTTTTGACAACACTCCTGTTGTTACGAAGCTTATTATAATAGTCCCTAATCTCTTTTTCTTTTTGCCGAAATATGCCGAATTAAACAAACCATCCGCAGACATAAAAGCTTCGGCCGCCATTTTCATGCATTTAGCCCTCCTTTTGCCTACTTTTGGCAAGACCCCTTCCTCTTCCCATGTGGAAATCTTTTATGGATAACCACCCCAAATTCGCTTGATAATAAAACTCTGAAAACAATACCGAAACCTATCTGGAGTTTTTTCAATCATCAGGAGCCCGCTTTTTCCACCTCATTGCCAGCCGCGCTTTCCATAATTCAATCCTATTCTTACGAACTTAACCAGGTCCAGCATTTATTTTAAACTGTCCCATTTCGCATATTCACATATTCAGCGAAAGTTTTAAAAGGAAACAAACTTCCATATTAAACATCGCTCCGAACCATAGACAAGCCTTGCATATCACAACGTACCTGCCATTGATATGAAGCAGGCAGGGAGTTTAACACAAAACTGTGGCTGGACATAAACCGTGCCATTTTAAAACACGCCTAGGCTGTGCAGCAGATTTTGCGCCGCAGAAAACAATCTTAGTTTCAGGAGCCCGCACATTCAACTCCATAGCTACAGCGTTTCCACAACCCGATTCCTATGACGTGATACAGCACACATAGCAGCAGCAATTTTTTTCTTTCAGTAAAAAAAAAAGAACTAAAAAAAAACAAAGAAACATTTATAAGACGTAGCCTCTCAGGCTTTTTTTTTTTTTTTGCTAAGGTAAATTTCATTTAAGTCACGTAAATTTTATAATCAAACTATTGCATAACGTGTAAAGACTACGACGAGAAAGCACACGTTCCGAGAAGACGCTCGGTGTAAAGCATATCATACGTGGTTGAACCAAGATTGAACACTATGTATGAGAAGCATTAGTAAGGAGAACCCAAATTTCGCACTGCAGTGGGGAAAAGGTGAAAAAGCAAAATAAAGCTTAACTGCTAAGGAAATCCTTTCATCCTACTTCGTCATTTAGGTGAAATAAAAATGAAGGGAATCTATAATGCCACGATGCACTAACAAAGCAATATACACAACGGCAAATATTTGCATCCCGAAGCTTCAGCAACAATAATCTCGTACAGCCATTCAGCAAGGAAGGTAGAAAACTTGGCTTTTCTCGTTGTTTGCTAGAAATTCTTACAAACAGCTTCGAACACTTCAAAGGAAACCAGGTATGTTCGTACCTGGCAGAGGAGAGGCTGCCATTGTTAGCACGTTCACTCGCGGCAGGCACAATTACAGCAAGAATTAGCATTTTCATTGCCAGTATGCAGAATTTAAAAAGTTTATAACCCAACTCTTATTTAAAGAGTAATTCTTATCTAAAGCGTAAAATCTCATTTGCAATAATATTTCTTTACTTCATCAACTAACGCCGATGCAAGCAAAGTAGATAGTACTTAAAGTTAAGAACGCTCACTCGTTAACCAGGCTTTCGTTTTTGTTAGATACCATTTCATTCATAGCGCTAAGCTGTGGCAAGACTTCTGCTGGTATTTACGGTCTTCATACAAGTGTAAACCAAGAGCGAACCGACCCGGGCGCACTCAAGAACTGGAGGTAACGTGCAGGAGGATCCTCACCTTTTTAAAATATCGACTCAAAGCGCATACGCCTGTAAAGCAATTTCATGAGCGTAAGTTAAAGAAGCGTACCACCAACGCTGTGGCATGATTCACTGGTAAGTTGCTTCAAAACACACTCTGTGTCAGCCACAAGGCATACTCCACCGTTGAAAACAAATCATCAATGCCACATTTACAACGGCTAGTCAAGAAAGAGTAGGAACATGGAAAGAATTGGCTGCTCCTGCATCAGAGCTATGCATTGCGAAGAAAAGCATGACCACTACAAAACTCTGGTTACGCAGATTCGACGACAAAATCACGACTTATATATACAAATTTATGCACAAAAAATCTCAAGATTTTGATATGCATCAATCAGCACGACTACTTCCAGTTTTCAATACGAAGAAGGTGCTCGAAAGAGTCCTTAGTAGCTTGCTCCAAGTGGTTCCATTTCTCTCGTACATGCACCCAGATAGAGTCTAAGTCCATGGCGCTTGCAGCATAAACAAAAGCGAGCGACGCCATTAAAAGAGCTGTTCCCACTGTCATAGCAAGAGCACGTGTGTGAGACACACCCTTACCTGAATGTTCGTAGGAAGGACCAGTCATCCGCACAGCGCTTCGCAGTTGTTCCGTTCGGAAACCGAAATCTTCCGCCTCATCTTTGCTGAGAGAAAGCGACGCTAAACCCAATTCATCGCTGGCAATGTCCTCGACGTCTTCAATTCCAGAGTCGTTCTTCCAACTGTCAGGATCGTGACGAATCAAGTTGAGTCTTACGCTCCGATTAAAAGTGTGATGTCTCAAGGAAGCAGGTCGATCGGACGTCTTGGACGGACGGCTAGACTCTTCCAAATCATCACTGTCGTCGGAGTAAAAAATGTTATCATCGTCATTTTCTGAGAAAAGAACAACCTTCTCATCCTCTACACCGATTATGCGGTAACTTCCTTTAATCCGATCTCGGTAATAGTAAAGTGGCCTGCTCGGCTGGTTGAACAACTCCAACTCTTCCTGTTCATCATCAAGCCAGTGAGGAATTTCCGGGGCGTCTACCCAAACGTCGTCAGAATCGCTACACGAGCGTGAATGCATAATAGAAATCACGGTCACTTTTTCGGCTAGATCCGTAATGCACGTGTTGAGTGTTCTGGATTCATCGCAAAAATGGTCTCCTCCTGAAAACCAGGACGACACGAAATCGAGGTCGCCAATCAGGCCAGGCTCCTTCTCTATACGCATATCCTCTTGTAACGGCGTTAACCATAATTCATCGCAACTTCTTAGTTTAACTACTGAACCCTCGCGATTCAAAATAACGTAGTTTTCGAGAAGAGTAGGGACGCCAAGATATTCCAAATCTTCCTCGATATCCTCGATGCAAGACTCAGACGATTGACTTTCTATACGGATCAAATTAGTAGCGAACGACAAATCATGATAACTGAATGAGCAAAAAGAACAGCTACGGCATGCACTGAAGCGGAGCTTACCTCGCGTTTCTACAACAATTAAAAGTGCGAGAGCAATGTAAATCTACACGCGGTAGAAGAATCAGCGCAGCTGACATAAACATTAGCATTTCTCGGTCTTAAGAGTTGTTTAGAAATCCTCACACACTCGATTCTCTTCATACAGCATCTTTTATCTGCCTATAGCGTGTGCACACATTGATCCCTTCTAGCCGACCTTTTAAAACGGACCGGAAAAGTTAGAAAAACGATAACACTGTGGCAATGGCGGTACCTGAAGATTCGCTGTGCTTTCGCCTTCGCTTCCCACGGCCCAGCTTAGCATCTTTGTGCTTTTGGTAAAGATTTACAAGTGGTGTAAGCTCGATCTCCATCTGCTTCTTGGGCTCTCTAAGAAAACGGAAATCCTCCTCTTGGAGAGCTTCCTGCATCGACTCGATGCGGTATCTGTGAGCTTCAAAGTCACGCAAAAGTACACGACGCTCGCTTTCATTTTCTGGAGGCAAAACAAAGCACACAGCCACCTTCCTCAAGTACAAACAACCATGCGCAACGTCCATAACATTGTATGAAATAAAGCAAGAATTTTTAATTTTTCGCAAGCATACTTAAAAAATACTTAGTCCTATCCAGGTCACAAGTGGTGAAAAAATACGTTCGTCCACGGCACATTGCCCTGGGCTACCAATCTTGAGAGAAAAAAAAAACAATGCGATTCAGAAACTCCGCCAGTTTAATTTAACGTTTTGTGCTGATATAAACGTTTCAATCATTGTCGAGGTGGACATCCCTCTTTCCATACTTTGGTGCGCTTAAAATCGTTCAAACGCATACAAAAACGCCACGCATAAAAACAAGATGGCTTTTCAATTGTCTTCGCAATGCATGTGACTTTGAAAACAAGTTTTAAAATGGTCATATTCAAAGCTATGGCTTACGCGTGGAATATTACAATCGATGCATAAAAGAGATAAACTATAATTATAAACCATAGCAGAGAAAAATTACGACTTAAAAGTTTCAATTCACGCCCTGAATCAAACTTTTCCCCGCGGAATCTATACATAACTTGCGGGAACTAAGGTATATCATGTTGGTATGATTCCTACAATAACACGAAAAACGTCAATTTAAGTAAGTATACGGATCATTCGTTTGATGACTGGAAGAAATAGTAGCTAGAGCAGTATATCACTTCAATCTAACCTCGAGAAGAAACAAACCATTGCTTCCGCCACAGTTGTAAGATTAGAGAGACCGATACCGAGGGGTCCAAAGAATTAAGACTGAAACAATATAGCATTGAAATACAGGAATCCGTCCGTCCACCCATTTAAATGTCTTCCTCCAAGCACGCTAGCCCATTCACCAGCCCACTTGTAGTACATGCAAACCCAGTTCATCACGAAATCATTAAATGCCAAAAGGCGACCAGTGGTTGACATTGCGAATACTTAATGAAAATGATCCCTGCAAAAAATTTTACTTTTTCTGAATTCAATCAAGCATTAAATGAAATGGGTCAAGCAAATATTTGAAGACGACTCAGGCCATCGTAAGTGTGCAGATTGCACAGGGCAACATGACAAAGACCAAGAGCGAGGTAAAAGTGATAAAGGTTGCAGAATACCATGACCATGCAAGTACTTTGAAGCCAAATTTAACCATACAAACAAGGAAGCAATCCTGGCTGCTGAAGTTCGCAAACAAATCCTGAAATGATCATCAACAAAATTGCACCAAATTTTGCAAAAAAGATAATCATGCATGCTACCCACCTGTAATCAGCAGATACTGGTCAAGAACAGACTCACTGAATAAATCAACAGGGTCGATAACCTCCAGGTCATCATCATCAACAGGAACTTCTACTTTTCGAAAATAACGTTTCTGGCTTAGGACCCAGTGAGCAACTTTATGATACACACTTTCTTCTGCATCATGATCTATGTCTATTGCAGAGTAATATGGGTACAAGGGTCCACGAACATCATCTTGCTCGAGCTCTGGAATAGTGTCAATGCTCGTTTCTGTTTCATGATGGCGATGAAAGAGAGTTGGGAACACAAAGTCAGTTGTTGAGATATCTTCATGGTATCCAGATAAAGGAAGGCTCTGTATCAACCTATAGTCATCATCTTCTGAAAGGGAGTAGCTTTCACATGACTTCCAGTCAATAATATCATATCCATCACACATACTTTGCTAAGTACCTAGAATTAGACTGTGATGCAAACAAGTTATTATCAAGAAAATGATATCTAACTTGCTGGATATTTAGAACAGCTAATGCAAACAACATTAGACAACAATGAAACCAGGCTAAGGAACACCACTTCATTTGTACTGGAAGCAAGAGAATGGTTCATGATCAATTCCAAGTTTTGCAAGCCAAAAAGATACAGCTACGCAATAAACTATGGAGGACGAAGATAATCCAAAAATTTCGATTTTCTGAAAGTCAAAGTCATAAACAGGAAGACTGAAAAAAATACATTTTCAGGAATAAAAGCATTAGGACGACCCAAGCCCTAGCTAAAAAGATACTGCTACACTACACACTACGGAGGTCAAAGATAATCAAAAATTTAGAATTTTCTGGAAGTCACAGTCTTAAACAGGAAGAATGGAAAAATACATTTACAGGAAAAAAGCATTAAGGCGAGCCCCGATCAGCAATGTGGAACATTTCTGTTTTTGCAATTACTATATGAACTACACATTCCTGCGTAGATCTCAAAAGTTCCACACTGAACTAGAACTTCTGAACTTAGAATAATATTTCCGTAATCAGCAAAACTTGGAAGCACTACTGACGGCCAACAAGCCAAAAGTGATAAAGAACAATAGCCTGTTTACGAAGTTGGTTGCATTTGTGGGAAATCCTATGTTGGCAAGGCAGGTGAAAAAATTTCTAACAGCATTTACCATCATAAGAAAGCTGCACAGGATTGTCAGCACATGCAAAATCAAACCCAGGACAAATCATATATGAAAGTGTCGTGTAAATAACTGATTCAACTGTCATTAGTGGTGAGAAACAAAAACAAATTCCTAGAACTTTTAAGTAGAATCCTTGTCGGAAGGACTTTTATAGCAAAAACAAGTGCATATAAAGCAATTCTTTTATTCTTA
>QQSS02220243.1:0-10825 GCA_003687565.2 Craspedacusta sowerbii
CATCATCATCATCATCATCATCATCATCATCATCATCATCATCATCATCATCATCATCATCATCATCGTCATCTTCATTTGTTGATGCCTGTACTCCTGCCTTTGCACAAGTTGACTATTTCTAGTAATGTCACTTCTCTAAATCTTGCAATCATAATTGTTCTCTCTTTAAAATCCATCTTCCTTAGGTCTTCAATAATACCATCTTTCCAAGTTTCCCTTCCTCTTGTACCCTATACTTTGATAGGTCTATATACTCTATAGGGTGACAACCAGTGTTCTTGTTGCCCCTCACCACACAACCGCCACAGCTCTTATCTCATGCACCTGATCGCAGTCACTCATTCAGCATGTCTGTCCTTTTTTATGCACCCTCCATGTTATCATGTGAAGCTGTGCCTTATTTTCGTCACCTCTGATCTTGCAAAAATACCCATACATTCATCTTTGAATCAAAATACAATGTTGCCTTCTCATTGTAATCCAGCATGTACGACAGCTATCAAGTTGTAAATTTTCCAAAGCATCTTATATACCATTTGCTTTAAACAGTGTATGGAATTAGGTTTGACCAAAGCTCTTTCTCACACAATACGCTTATTTTCCAGAGTTGTCTGCTTGTCCAGACCGTCATTAACAGTGTGTAACCCATATCATAATCATTTTAACTCTTGGAGCTTTTGCCTTGTTTTTTGTGCCAACTTCTCAGTTTCTGCAATCAAGCATAAGTCATCTGCATTTAACAAGTCCCAAGGCAATTTTTGTGCTATCCTGCGCTATCAAGTTTTGGATGTCTATCACCCACTATACACGCACATTGCTTGAAGCCTCATGTTTTTGTGCCATAACTATCATCTTTGTCTGACATAACCTTAGTTATGCCAGCTTTCGGGTGACTGTAGTAAAAATAAACGCAGTTCCACTTAGTTTGGGCATCCCAAGCATTTGATCATGGACATTCATAGATCATTGTTAAATTTGTCAAACTGGGAAGTTTGTCAATAAATTTTCAGCATTCCATTTATCCATCAGGTCATCGTATGCTCTGTTGTCTCACAATTCTGGGTATAATCCACCTAGTAGTAAGTGCCTTCTATACTAGCTCTTTATTAGTTCTTTGCCCCACCAAATGATGCTTTAGTATTTTCAAGTAAGCAAGCCATAACCGTGCTTCAGTCTATTACTGTCAGTTGTTGGGTCAAGTACCTCCCTCCTAGTACACATTTGTGGCACTTTCAAGCTACCTACTGTCAATTGACATCGTCTTTTGTTCATGTTAACATCTAACAAGCTATGTAATTTCATGATTTGGTCTTTTAGAGAGGCTTCTCCGCCGACATCATATTTCATTAATCTCAATTGCAAGCCAGGTGTTCATCTAGGTATATCGCTCAATCAAGTATTGGCTTCTGTTGATCTTACTGAGATATGTACCTAGCCTTTTTGAATTGTGTTCCACTCAGCATATACATATCTATCGTTTCGAATCTTTTCCATGAAAGATTTTGCATAGGTCCTACTGTCCTAACTATCCTTTCCATCATGAAATTCGGCCTGCCCAACTTCTCCAGATTCCTATTGCACTTCCTTTAACTGCTAGAGGCAGATCTCCGAATGAGTAATCTCTGCTTTATCACACTCACTCAGACCAAACGATTCAGGAAACTCCTTCTATTGGTGACCTGGACCATATTGTACACGTTTTTCTGTGATGTCTGTAACCAGAAAGAAATGCACCTTTCTTTTTGGAATTAATATGATCTAGCTAGTATGCTCATATTTCCCTGCTTCACAGTTCCCTTTTCTAGATGTTATTCTTGTTTGTATTGCCTTTCCCTCCCAGCTTTTGCATAGGGTAAAGATTATATTAAGTTCCTGCTCGCTATCCACTCTGGCCTATGACATTTCAGGGCACACTCCCCAATTTGACCTGCTGGAGAGCTCAATGTGGCATTGCAAGTTTTGGGGCAAGGTTCTACCTTGGGTGACCTTTGGCGTCGGCCTCTTTAAGGCACAGAAAACTGAGTTAATTTGTCGTGATACCTTTGCCAGATAAACTACCAGCCTAGGTAAGCCAGTCCGACCTACTCTGAATAATTATGGCCGTTTTCCTTCTGGACAGATTTGCTACCCACGCTTGGAGGTATCTCTATGAGAGATGGCTGAAGGAAGAAGAAAGGATGAAAGGGAAACATATTTGAAGCCGTGGGTAGTTTGTCAGTAGTTTTTCACAACTTTCTGGTGGTTCTAAAAAGTGCTCTGCCAAGAGACGGCCAGTAAGCCGTTTTAGTTGTCAGAGGCTGTTTGGAAGACATTTTTTTCACTATGTAGAGAGCAGGCTCTCTGGCCTACTCCCACAGAACGTGGAGACTAGTAATATCCCGTGCATTTATAGGTAAGGCATAACACTGGCGTAGCAAAACTTGCTATCAAAGTTCTGAGCGAATGCTGACGCCAAGTTATGTTGCTAATCGCCCCGCATTAAGTTTCAAATCAATGAGTTCACTACATCCCGCATAGTCGCACGAGAACTGTGAGTAGCTAGACATGTACTGCATTTGGCCATTGATTTATATGAAGCACACTACTATAGAGGCAATAGCGTTATTATGATCGATGCGAAAATATATTCTTTATGTTAGCATTTTAGTCAAGCAGGTTGGAGTTATGCGTCGCTAGCTTGGCCCTTAAAATGTAAGTTGAATCGAATGAGATTCGTAAGCAATAAATACGGACAACTTTCGCTAACCGGGAGCAACTCTGCTGGTATGCATTAACGTGGCACTGGTATGTCGGCAGTAGAACTATTTTCGTCCTGCCATGCATTGCGCCTAAGCAAAGATACTTGCATTTCGTAGATCTGGATTTCGTGCTTTGTTTTGGCTGTGCTTTGCAGAGTTATATTTTTGATATTATTTTCGTCATGTTGTGCTTGTGTGTGTCACTAGAAAGGAAAGTAATAAAGTAATATATGCATCGTAAACTACATGATTGGGTTGCCCGGAAGCGATTTGTTCATTAAATGAACACATTCTGAGCACCGAATAAAAAAAATTACACTTTGCATCGAGTTTGTGCATGCCTAATTTTTGCACTAGCTAATTATGCATGGTATTTTTTGCATCATTAAACATTGGCTGAGCTTAATATACTTACACTATGACCTTGAATTGTAGGTGTATCAAATTTTGATTTTTGGAGAGCTTCGTGTGGATTTGACAAGCAGTCAAAAGCTCATTTGTCTTGTGCGTCCACGCAATAAGTAGTTCTGCTGGTATCTCTTTTTGTCGTTTGGACTGGTTTCCTGATGTAACATGTTCGCAATTTAACGTATGCTTTTTCTCGTTGAGTTTGAAGTCGAGTGTTGGTGTCTTAGCTTCTCCATGGCCGTGTCAACAGTGTTGTGCTCCAGCCAGTTTTTCTCGTCATGGGGAGACCGCATGTGGACTTTCGCCGTTGGTTTGTACTTGGTTAAGCTCACGCCTGACTCGCTTCGTCTCTCTGCCATCTATGGACTTGTTGTTGCATCAACCGTAGTACTGTTTGCTCCTGCCGTCGGAAGCTGGGTCGATAACAACAGGCGACTAAAAGTTGTACGGGCATTGCTTGTGTTGCAGAACTTCCTTGTGATTGCTTGTGCCATAGTAATTCTCCTCTTGCTCTACTTGGTTAGTCGCTCCACTGCGGTGGTAGTTATTTGCCAGGCGGTTATCATTCTGACTGGAGCCGCGGCGAATCTCGCTAGTGAAGGCATGAAGATTGCTATTGGCAAGGACTGGGTTGTTGTTGTAGCAAACGGTGACAAGAGCGTTTTGGCAAGTTTGAATTCCAAACTTCGCCGCATAAACTTGGTTTGCGCTGTTTTAGCTCCAGTTGGCGTTGGGCTGCTGATGACGGTCATATCCAATACGGCTGGTATTATTTTTGTTTGCTCATGGAATGTTATTTCTATGTTTGCCGAGTACTACCTTCTTCTTAAAGTTTACAAGTCCTTGCCCCAGTTGGCTACGAAAGCATCTCTGGAGAGCGATGCTCTTGTCCGGGCTGAAGACGAAGCGCTCGCACCGTTACCCAGCAGTGGGGTTTACAATGAAACGGTGGTGGAGCAACCTGTTGAGACCTGTAACGTTAAAGTTTTTCAGCGGCTTAGCACCAGCGTGTCTGGTTGGTCAGTCTACTATAAGCAAAACGTATTTTTGGCTGGTTTAGCCCTCGCCTTTTTGTATCTTACCGTTCTTGGGTTCAGCACTATCACTACTGGGTACGCGTATACACAGAAATTAAGTGAGTTTTATGTGAGTTTGTGCTATGGAATGGGTGCCTTAGTTGGAGTTGGAGGTACCTACTTGTTTCCACTGCTGCGGCTGCGTTTCGGTTTGATAAAGACCGGTCTCATTTCGTTTTTCATGCAATGGAGCATGCTTTTGTTATGCCTGAGTGCAGTGTGGAGTCCAGGGAGTCCAAGCAGCTTAATACCTGGAAGAGGAAGGAATATCGCTACTCCTACTCTGTCTTCCAGTTCAGTGCCAACTCCGCTTTGGAGCGCTGTCAATTCACAGGTGCAATTTACAGCAACTGTATTGCCCTCGACGACCTCCCACACTTTAGTTTCAAACGCCGTGAATTCTTCTGCAGTCGTTGGAATTGAATTATACACACCGTTCATAAACGTAACTTCATCCGTAAGTGTGTCGAACATTCATCCCACCGTTTCGATTCAATCTTCACGGTCACCCATTTCAACGACGCCACCGGTTGATCGACCAAAAAATACTACTGCGTCTGATAGCTCCTTTAATTATACGTCTATAATAATGATGATGATAGGGTTGGTATTGTCCCGTGCTGGTCTGTGGATTACTGACTTAGCGATTACACAGTTGCAGCAAGAAAATGTTTTAGAACTGGAGCGCGGTATCGTTGGCGGTGTGCAAACTTCGCTGAACTCGCTCCTAGATCTGCTACACTTTGTTTTGACGATTCTGTTGCCGGAGCCTCACCAGTTTGGCATTCTCGTAGTGATATCGGTAGGAGCGGTTTCCTTGGCCTACCTAACGTTCGTTTGTTTCTACATGAAGCATGGCGGAGAATCGCAGTTCGCCCATCCCCCGGAGAAGACATCCGGCGAGCTGTTGGCTAACTCAGGCGGCGACAAGGAAGGCTTGGCTTCCTGACAGAAAAGATGCTTTTAGAAAACTTACTACAGTATACGTGACGGGGCTCACATTGTTTTAACGTATTTTTATATCTTTTTAGTTTGCAAGTGTAATGTGCATAGCGATGTGATTATTTTAGCGCTTTAAGAGTTTCGAGAAATTTTGTTGATTTGGTGTTGAATTCGTGTTATTGCCTTTCTTCCAGCTTTTGTTCAGCTTTTCCCCTTGCTTGTAAAGTTTGGCGGACTCTGTTTGCAAATGGAGAAACATGCGCCAGATTGATAAGGCAGTGTACGAGAATACGGAGACGACTATTTTGCAAATAGCTTCTAGAATTGAAAGTCGACTCAATTCATAATTTCTCAATTCATAATTAATGACTTAACTCACGAGGCGCCGTAACGCGTAGGATGTGGGCTATAGCCTAAAAATGTTTTGACTTGCAGAGCGGTGCAGGCATGCCCTCGCTTTTAAGTCACATTTAATGGGTGCACGTTTTCAGGTTCAACTGAGTAAATCAGCGCTCGCGTTTACCCAGTCTTGCCCTCAGAATTTACGGCAATGGTGCGGGAAAGGGGCGGAAAATATACAATGAAATGCATGGATTGCAGGAAATGTGAAGCTGAGTTCATTATGTGGCAGCTGTGTGCAGAATAAAATATCATTACTCTACCCCTCGTTCATTAACGGACTTGATTTCAAACATCTTTGAAAGCGATTTGTTACTATGTCGTAATGAGCCACTTGCTAATCATAACAGTTTTTATGAAATTTTGTGGACTTGACGTAGTCGTAATTTTAATCTCGCCTTGATGAAAACTATTTGAAAAGTGAGTGGAGGAGAGTGAGTTCGTGTATGGTGGTCAAGGGAGCTGAAGCTCGCATTTTACAAATTCGAAATGGCGCCATTCCAATTAGCTTTTTAATTTTTTTTAGGCCGATTGGAATTTCAATGCTAATTCTATATATCTATGTCAGAAGGTTAAATGGTTTCTTCTGATCAAGGGCATGGTTTGAGGGCTTAAAGTAACCATGTACAGCTCTTTTAAAGTAGTATACTTGAATCATAAGGCTTGAGAGTATGGGAAACCAAACAATAGTGCACCATGTTTACCAACGTACCAGCACACAAGACACGCACAAGAACTTTATCGTGAATTCCAAGCACTGACTTTGACGAGTGATATGAAGAACACTGCCAGACCAAATACACTCTCGAACAGCGAAGGCATAAATAACACCATGAAATTAGATTCTTGAACTTGATAGTTAAAATTATCTTCGCTTAGCCACACGTGCATGGTAGACTGCTACTAATTGTGTTCGAGCTGTTGTGGCCGATGACATCCAATTGTTCAAACATGTGCAAAAGCCTAAGCCCATTGTGTCAGAGAAATCTACTTTAGTAAAAGGCCAAAATAAGGAAGTATGCTTTCTCGCATTGATTAAGCAAATAACTCATTGGCCCCTACAGCAGAGTGCGTCATAAACATCAATGCTCAAATGCACTGCCTGGAAGTACACAGATTTCTTGCGACTGAGTGTGGTGTAGTGAAGTAACTGTTTTGAAACGTAATGATGTGCTCTTAGGAACAAGCATTGGCGTCGGCGTAGGCTCGATAAAAGGCAGACGTTTGACTGCAAGTTCCGTTTGACTGGGTCTTGCGTTGATTACAAAGTGTACGGGCTAGTGATCCTGGTGAGAGTAGGACAAATAGCGTACATTCTGTTGCCACGCTTAAATCTGAGACAACTAAAAGGATTTGTAATTTTCTCCTTGCAAGTAGTTTCGCCGAGCAACGAGAACGAGGTAGAAGCTAATTACTGGCTCTTTCAAATTAGTTCTTGGTTAACAGCCTGGCAAACGTAATCTGTACTGCGATTCCCCCATGGTGCCAGTTCTTGTTCACGACGGCTTGAGAACGGAATATTCCAATTCTCAAGAATGACCCAAGTTAACGTACCCGTTTGCCTCATCCCTGTCTTTTATGAAAACCTTATTTTATGAAATTTTAATAAAAAATGAATTTATGATTACTCAAAAAGCATTTTTATTAGAGTTATGTCACATTGCATAGTTACGTGTTCTAAAAAAAATCCTATTCAATTTTCAATTATTATCCTCCAGTCAAAAAATTGCAAAAATTTGAGAAAAGATCAACCAGTGGTTCAATGTTTAGTCCGTACGCCCCAAACTTTGCCATTGCGACATTATGTGGCATATGCTTTCGAGGGGTCAATTAATACAGCATCAACTGCATGATCATTATCTAGTTTTTTTTCTCCATGTTTCTATCAATCGAAATAAGACATGCTGACAGTTATATTTTCCTCTGCAAGCGGAAATAAAAACTGATAGGGTTTATCTATAAGGTGCTATTGCAGTTTTAAGAACTTTGAAAAACTTTTTTTCTAGTGTGCTTTTGCGATATGAGCTTAAAAAACACTTGCAGCCAATTTTATAAGCTTCGGGGTAGCTGGTCTTCGCCAGTCGACTTATCTACATCCAAAGATTGTAATATCTTACTTATTTGTTCCTTAGAAACTTCTTTGAGCGTGAAAATTTTATTTTCTAGTGGCATATTTTTAGCTTTGTTCTCCATGACACTAGGGTGCTCAGCGTAAAACTCGTGGATATGTGTTCCAAGCGTGTGGATCAGCAGATGAAATGTTTGCATAGCAGTCTTTTGGCATGTTGTCTAACCAAGGTTTTATAAGCTATTATGATGTGCCTTTGAAGATGCTCAGCAACTGGGCACTACGTAACCTTGCTTATGTAGCTCATTCCGCCGTATGCTTGACGAGTGGCAGTTCGGAAACAGCCTTGTGTGGAGTACTGGAAGCGTAATTGCTATTCAGACTCTTCTCGCCGTGTTGCCAATCCTGGGGAAAAAATCATGTCATAAACAAGTGGAAAAGAACATGTACATGTCAGCCGAGATTGATCACAACTTTGAAGCAGCAACTGCGAACAGTGGCAAGCGATGTCAAGGATAAGAGAAAGTCTAGTGTCAGAACCAAACGGCTCCTAATGCTGAGAATCAAGATACCAGCCCAGTCGACTCAAATCACCAGTCAGAGTTAGTAATTTTAATGATTCATCAGATTAGTTTATAGATGAACCTGTGAAAGGCTCAAATGAAAGATCTACTGCATCTAAAAATAAGGTTGGTGGTATTTTTCCTTCTCACTAAAATTTGATATCAGCATTGTATGTATTCAAGGCAAGCAATTCTTGCGAAAGAAGCAAATTAATTAAAATATATATCTGTTAGAATCATGTATATGTTTACATAATGGTCTGCATCAGCCCTGAGGATCTGATTGAATGCACTATTGCTGAAGGTACTGTGACCTCCCGGTATAAAGTTGAAATCAAACCCACATAGGTCAAGAATAGCTGCAATATGGAACAAAACGTTGAGACTGATTTAAATGATAGTGCTGTCTCAAGGTCTAGTGCTCATCGGAGGGGATCCCGAAAGATTGAAGAATGGGGAAATCATTTCAGGAAATATGTCACGGAGACTTAGAAAGGAAAAACGTTTTGCATCCACCTCTATGGAAAGCTGGTGAGGAACTAGGAGTTGTGAACATCACAGTAAGGGTTGCCAAATCCCTATCAACTTTACCTCACCAGATTCTGGAGGGAGACGACGATGTTCCGCATGGTGTTGCTCAAGTTGCAAGCTCCGAAGGTTCAGGTCTAACTGAAGTAATAATGCAACTGCTTGAATGCTATGAAGAAGTAGACCAAATATTTGTTGGATGTTGTGATACGACGAGCGAAAATACCAGGAAGAGTACTGGCTGGATTCAGTTTCTTTCGGCCATTCTAAATGTCCCTCTTCTATCGCTTATGTGTAGAAGGCATGTTATGGAGGTACCCTTGAGGGGGGCTTTGACAGGAGAGGAAGCACATGGGTTCAGGCGATTCTTGTAAATAAAACTACGAAAGATTTGGCCAACCGTCAAGTTAGCGAATCGGAGAACATTTTCAAATTCAACTGGGATTCACTTGAAACCTGAGCTTGTTCATACAAAAATTCAAAGGATCATTGCCTTGGAATATGTAATATGTGCCCTATCTTCTTCGGACGTCTTTGAGACGGGTGGCTACAGATAACTGGGTGTAGATTTGCCCGGTTCATCAGCCTGGGGCCTGCCATAGGGTCAGTTTAATTGCCAACGGAATCTGCATTGTGACCTATCAAGTGAGAAGCGACATTACGGATATCATGAAACATGGGAAGAGAGGCACGGCTAATAGGCACCGTTCTTTGTCTTCACATGTTACGGCCCACGGCTGCTCAGATTCTCCATTATTAGCTGCATAAGCTGCAGGTGTTCTTGTTGGCGAGATGTCAAAGTAGTTAAATGGGGAGGTTTCAATCTTTACAAAACTTTAAAATGCTTGCTCCAAAGATGGTGTGTATGAACAACTTTGCCGAGGGAAATTCCCGGCTGATTGAAGATTTAGTCTGGCCAGATATTTGAGCGTACGATCGAAATCGTCAGCTTGTTGCCAGGAACTACAGGGAAATGGTCATGAAGGAGATGCTAATGTAATACTAACAAAAAAAAAAATAATAATAATAATTATAATAATTAGCTCTTCATGCATGTTCATAATTTTTATGTCACACATTATATCTTTCTTTTACAAAAAGTTTGTGTTGTGTGTTTGTAAGACCCAAATTTCCAACAAGTTGTAGAATTATTTTACGTCTAGCACTGTTCGATTATCTTGAGCAATTTCCTTGTCATGAGTCAGGGGCCGTGTGGGAACAGGGAAACCGCGCATCCGATCATTTCTTCATTTGACCTAAACCTGGGAAACCATAATGCGCAAGGTCCAAAATCACAGAAAACCTAAGCAAATTAAACTTCTCTTAATCTAAATTTACACATCGCGTAGTATTTGTCTCGTGATCTTACAACTCGCTATTTCGGCGCCAGCGATGTTATGGCCGCGTGTACGTGGTATTACGATGGCATCAAAATATCAGGCGAAATTATGCAGAGTCAGTCAATACAGTGAAGCGTTGACCGCTCTATTTCGATTTTTGAAATGTGTACTTACTACTGCTTAGCGCCAGACACAGAACCTAGACCATCTTAACCAAGACAAAGAGCAAAATGCCTTTGGTCGGTATTTTTTACTTGGCGAATAACGACTCCGCCATCTATCACCGAGGCCACTGAAACGTAAGAAAGGACAACATATCGAGCGACTTACGCAGAGACAAGAAACAAGCATTGTAAACAGACATTTCGTTCAGAATTTTTTTTTTGTGGGTTATAATTTAAAATCCTATCTACGAATAGAAATTCAACAACCGAGCATTAGATGAATGAAATATTAACATGTGTACAAACATTAAAGGCAATTATTTTCTCCATAGGCGACACTGAAATACTAACTTAAACGCACTTGCGTGGGGAAACCCAAAACCAGCAAAACGAAGAAGAGCTTAGAGGGGTCGATAAGCAAAACTTAACTCAAGCCACAAAACGAGTCCACAACTGTTGCGGCGACTGACACAACAAAGCTAACTTTGATCAGAACGCAACGGACAAAACATGCGTATGCACATACGTACATACGCACATACATACATACATACATACATACATACATACATACATACATACATACATACATACAT
>QQSS02220254.1:0-10824 GCA_003687565.2 Craspedacusta sowerbii
GCTCCCCACACGTGCCACCAGCGGTATAACAAGATCTTCCGGACTTTTTATTGTGAATTTTGTCCATGCCACTCATGGACATACATAGAAAACAGCCTTTTCCACGCTTTACATTACAGGAAGTTGATGTCCCACATTTGTTTGTGCTTGACGACCGAACCAGACGATCTCTAATGTTGTTTGTTCGCTGGAAGGCAACAATCGGTGACGGTCGGAAAGCATGGTTAAAGTCTGGGTACTTACGGCAAATGTGTTCATATGTTGAATGAAGCTCTTTCGAAATACTAGCGAGGCTCCTATGCCAGGTTAGGACAAAAGCAAGTTTCTCGTTTTTCGCAGTGCTCGCATTTTGCTTGTTTGTTTACAAATCTTTTCTGCTCTATGTAGCCACGCAAGATGCTCTAAAGAGGGATTGATGGTCGTAGCCCACGTTTCTAATGTACTCTATAAAGGTGTTAGCATGCTCATTATAATCTGCTATATTTGTACAAATTCTTCGAATCCTCGTGAATTGCGAAAATGGAATAGATTTGAAGAATGCAGGTGGATGATCGCTTTTCGAATTTAAGTAAGCATGTGCAGAAGTTGAATTAGAGTAGAGGTCCGTGATAAATCTTCTTCTGTTCAACTTAACTTTTGCGTCCAAGAAAATTGCTTCGGACTGGGTGTGGTGGTGGTGAACTTTATGGTCGAAGCGAAATTGGAATAGGCAAATTCGTCGCAAAAACGAAAAAAATTGTCTAGACTGCCCTTACTTCCTTCCCAAGAAAAAATGTCGCCGATGTAACGGTACCAGTGTAAGGGTGACTTTTCAAAAAGGTGTCGATAGCTAGTAAGCAATCTCGACTCAAATTTTTGCATGAAAGTGTTTGCGTAGTTAACAGCAAAGGGGTGCCCATAGCTGTGCCACACGTTTGATGGAACAAGCGATTGTCGAATAGCATGGTGTTGCTGGTAAGCACTGTCTCTATTGGTGAGCTGAGCATGGTAGTGGGAACGGTTTTCTCGTGACGCATTTGTAAAATATCCTTGCATGCCCAGATACCATCTTCGTGACAAATATTGGGAAACAGGGATATAACATCCATAGTTTGCTGGCTTCACGGCTTCTGGCAGTGGATGTAACAATAAAAACAATAGCAATCTTTTTCTGGAATTCCATTTAACGCTTCTTTATAATAACAGAATGTTTTAGCTGCTCTAGATGCCGCCTTTATTCAACTGTGGCAACGTAAAATGTCATGGCCATTTTCTGTAAAGTTGTCAAGTAGAAACATGATTTCTTCAATTTGGTTCTTCGTCGTTCAGCGAAGTCGTCCAGCTTTTATAAAGAAACCTTTAAATGTGGAACCAACGCCTTGTGGGTCTACACAGGACTTGGGCTTTGTTTTGACATTAGCGATTGCTGGATTGCGATATATTTTGAATTCATAGTTGCCATTTTGAGCATTTATGATGGTCACAAAGGAAGTTGGGCTCTTCCTTGGGCTCTGGTGTATTGAATTGCTGGGTTCTGGCTATTAAGAAGCTTTGGAAATTCTGTTGCGTCCTCCAAAGTTTTAAAGCGACAATGCGAATCATCAACATGGCAAAACATTTTTTAATTCTGCTTCGAAACACTCTCTGCTTTCTAACTTTTGTAAATACGCTTTAGCCATTGTAAGCATTAAAGATAACCCAATCGGACCAGATTCTTCCATCTTGCCCATTTGCTCTTTCCACAAAAAAAAATTTTCAGCAAGGCAGACTTGCAGAAGTTGTTTACGTCTTGTAGAGAGAGCTTTGTTCGCGTTGTAAACTCAAAATCAGTAGAAATACTCTCAATAACTGCGTCTATAGCTCGTTGAATCGGTACAGACGGATACAGGTTTTGGACATCATAGGGGACTTGTACTTCTGTCAGCTCGATGTTCCACTGCTTAGCTCTGTTTGTTTATATATGAATATATCATTTAATATATAAACATAAATGTATATATATATATATATATATATGTATATATATATATATATATATATATATATATACATTATCGATTTTGAAAATCAAAGAACGCCTATATGAAAGTAAAAGGTGCCCTAATCTGTGATATAGATTTAATATTACCATAAGAACGATTGCAAATGAATAAATCATAGTCACTCTCAAAACATGAATAGCGTCCGCGGTACGCCTTCCATTTACATCTGCTTATCAGTCACTTGCAAATGCTAGCGCGCTATTCTCAGAAATTACGTTATCGCATGTACATAATTCAAACTTTGTTGATTACTATTATAGCTACCTCTTTTTCTCGCTACCTCAAGTTGGATTAACGTTCTTAATATGCTCAACAATAAAACCCAAAAACAAGAAAAAACCAAAGTCAAGCAGATATTCTTGAAGGGAAGGATTGACTCTGTGTGCCTTTCATAGGCGTTCTTTGATTTTCAAAAATCGATGGTAGACATCTGTCCCTATAATTGTAAAGTCAGAGAAGGACACAGGTGTGTCACAGGGCAGCATGTGTTCTCTCACAGTGGTGGGGCATTGACCCGTCATAAGTTTGCCTGTAAATGGTGAGCGACCTTGGTGCTCCGAAAACCTTTTACCAAATATGGCGCTAAATAATATAAGCGAACAATAAGCTAAGTTGCTTTGTTACTTTATTTGATTTTGAGCCACGAAAAGGCAAAATTACTTCAGTGCGCTCTTGCTCTTAGTGATCTTCCGTAATAGATCTACAAGTGTGCATCTGACGGACTGACTGACTGACTGACTGACTGACTGACTGACTGACTGACTGACTGACTGACTGACTTTGGTTTTGCGATTGGATTTATGACACCCTTAGCTAGAGAAGCTATCTACAGAGATTTACGCATGTTGAATTCCTAGGCACTCGCTGCAACCTGGAAATGCGCGCAAGCTCGTAGCCCTTTCTAGAATTCACGCTTTCGCGTCTTGCCTCGAGTAAAAGAAAATATTTCATTCGGATAGTATCAGACGTGCAGAAAAAGAAAGAGGTCACATATTACAAATAACAATGATGGCTCTCTTGCTTATTAATATCAAATTCATATTCACCATGTCAATTCATATTCTAAGAAACAAGTCGACATGCAAATACTCATCGCCCTCTCAAGTCTTCCATAAAGAGATGCCAAATGTTCGAATCAAGACATTTCAGATTCAGAAAGTCTGATTCAGTCGTGGCAAGATTGAATAAACATGATACCCTGAAGAAATAAACATGATGCCCCGAATATGGCGCTTAGTAGTTTCAGCAGGCACAAGGCGAGCATTCGCCGATGGGACCGGATGAATACAGTTGGCAGGCACTGACGCAACTCACTGTGCACGTGGGATGGCCGCATGCCATAAATAAGCAAGCACTGCAGGAATCCACTGCGGGTAGCCCAGTGCAAACATTAGCTATCGACTGAAGAAACGAGGATGTGCAGCTGCCGGTGTAAACAATTCCCGTGTCGCGGCGCTGTCGGCTGGAAGTTTTACCGGCAGCCGAAAGGCTGGCATTGCAACCTCGCGAATAATTGTGAAGCAAAACTCGTCGAGTGGTAGCTTTCAGAGCGAGAACTTCTTGAGCAGGATCCTGCATATGGGGATGCCAGTGCAGGGAATCTTCCGATTGCACGCTTTGTACTGCTTGGTCGTGATCGTCGCTTGGCAACGGACTGGATATGGTCACGTGAGTCAGGCACAGTATCACGACGGTCACCAACTATGAAATAAAATAATCATCGTTAGTTCACCATCGATATGATTTTTTTGTCACTGGAACTAAAGAAACCCATCCAACACTCGCACCATTCCGAACCACATGTCAACACTGCGCCTGCACAGATACGAGTTTTGCAGGCGCAGACTACGTGCGCGTTCTTTTAAAAGTAATTATAGCACGGAAATTGCTCATGTTCAGAAGTACTGAAAAACACGCCGCTTTGTTGCTACAAATCTTAGACTCGAGTACTTTTTTTTTTGTCACGGCAGCACCAGCGAAAGGACTGGTGCCGTTATCTCTCACAAATTTTCTTAGCATACAACAAATGCTAACAAATTCCTTCGCCGTGTAATGAGTTAGAATATGCAACAGATACTTAAGCCCATACCTGCATGGCTGCCATAGTGCTGCTATTGAATTTATTCCGATATTCTTAGTACTCCCGTTGCTTGTGAGCAATGAACTGTTTTGAAGTAGAGCCTTGACCGGAATTTATATCAGCAAGGCACAATCGGTCGTTCTCAGACACGTATCAAAAACCGCAAAACCGCAGATCAAACGAGCATTTGGTGGGCGCATTGGGTGGATGTTCTTGCAATTTCTGGGATGACCTACATTGATAGCTGCGGTCAGCGATGCCCATTATATTTAGCTTCCCGATTGCGCAAAACTTTGTGTGCCAGGCTTAACCATGTCTGCAGATGTCGAAATTTCGAATCGAATTTGGATTCTCAAGGATACTCGAGAGTAGATGAAAAGAGCCTTTCACCGATACGCTCCTTACAACTCGCAAAGTCGGAATAGTTGCGCAAGACCTGATGCAAGATCGACAGACCTCGCGCAAGACTACCAAACAACGACTCATTCAGATAGATTCAAGAGATTTCAAGAGATTGCATCAGTGGCAGGCTTACATATTGTCATCCTGGCATGCAAGGATGCATCTGCTTGTCTGGCTAACCTGCCTCAAGTTTGAAGCAGTCAAAATTTGAAACGTGATTCGAAACTTTAACAAATTTGGTCAGGATTTCTTTACATGGTTGGTGTTGAGGTCGCAATAAATTCTTCTCTATGAAGTTTTTGGAGGGCTCTTAAACCTGATTAGCTATGCTAACAAGAGGCCTCCTTCCCATGTAGAATTGTTTTCTTGAACTTTGTTGATAGACATCTTGGGAAAATATGCTCTTATGTTGTTGCTGCTTTTGCTGCTGCTGCTGCTGCTGTTGCTGTTGTTGCTGTTGCTGTTGTTGTTGTTGTTGCTGTTGTTGTTGTGTTGTTGTTGATGTTGTTGTTGTTGTTGTTGTTCTTGCTTGAGGTACGAGAATAAGAAACGTCACCTCATGAAAGTTTTTCTTCCTTCTCCAGCCCCTTGGTCGCTCAGCACCTCTAAGAACACACCGTTTCACTCGAATACAGTGAGATGCGCAATTGGTCTCGAATAGCGATACAAAACGAAACAACGAAACTCGCCCGGAACAGCACGTGGTTTAACACTGCAAATTTGGCATACACGCCTTAGGGCACTCACCTTCTGGGACTTGAAAATAAAAGAAACGATTCGTTGAAAGTTGATTATAACTCATAGAAGACTAATAATAGGATAATAATATATCATATAACGTGTTTATCATATACATATATTTATTATATATGTACATATATATAATATAATTTATTATATTATTTGTATAATATATTATATATTATATTATTTACAATATTATTTATTATATTATATATTCATTATGCATTTATCATATATTATATATTATATATATATATATATATATGTTTTTAACCATATATATACATATATATATATATATAATAAAATATATTAAATGATTCCGAGTTACTTTTAATGTCCAGTTCCACACAAAATGCGCAGTTCCAAAATGAAAATGCGCAGTAAATCTACCTCACGAAAATTTTTTGCAGTTCTGCAAACGTAAAGGGCAAATGTTTGCGGCAATGACCAAAAGTTTGACTTCAGGGAAAAACCACAAAGCAGCTGGTGCTGCCTCACTGGGCTGATGTGCGTTTCTTCATCTACAAGTTTAGATCAAATGAAATGGTAATGCATAGTTGAACTAGTGTCATGCTTTAATTACTAGTATCAAATGCAATAATAAGTTTTGGTAGATAAAGGCTTTGGAAACATCCTTAAGGAAGAATGTGTGAACTTGAATCAGCACATTCCAATAATGTAAGTAGGCGTACGCGTGGTGTCTTTCTTTCATGTGTCATGTTTGCATGTGTATTTTCATTGTTATGTTAATTGGTTGGGTCGGTGGTTGGTCGAGAGGAAGAGAATGCATACGTGGTTTGGTGTTGTGACGTTACGAAGTTGCACAGTTGTACATACGGGAGAATAATTTATTAGTTATGGAGAGTGATGATGGTAACAATACCATCAAGAAACAATAGTAATGTGACTAGTGAGATCTTGTGACTTGTCACTGTGACAGAATAAAGAAAAAATGGTCAGGCAAAACTAATGGTCAATCTTTGTAGTGCGCTGGAAGAATGGTCATACGTTATAGCTTACACAGCTGTGAGTATAGTCGAAATTACATACATATATTTCCGACAAGGCTAACTCTCAAACTCTGATTGCCAAACAGGTAACTGGCTGACAGGCAACTGCGAGGATAAACATAGCCCTACTAATGTATTAACATAGTACTTCTAATATAGGTCCTGGTATAGCTGTATTGTCTCCAAGCCAAAAATACTAACGTTAAAACAAAATAGGAATTAAAACAAACAGTACGAAACAAGTCTACACCATTTGTACAAATAGAAATATAGTGAAGTACACATTACACATAGTACATATAAAAATTACGGGGATGCCTAAAAGTATCTATTCGTTATGGAAAAAGTGTCGAGGATACTTGCCAACATATAAAATCATCATCACATGGGTTTTCCAACTGCCACCGACCTTGCAATCGACTATGTCAATCCTGGTAAAGTGAAAACACTGAAAGAGCAGAATGGTGTGGAAGTCATTGGGGCATTCCAATAATCGATTGCAGGTCTGTTTGTCAGGTCATTTGTTCAGCTTGTAAGTAGGTGAACATAATCAAAACGCGCTGCTGAGGAAACGTTTGAGAAAACTAAGAAATGAGTTTGCTGAAGTCCGCTATGCTGACAGAGGTATGGAGTTCTGCTGAATAAAAAGAAGCTTCATAGGGATGACTGCTCATTGGTTGCATGACATTTGTGTGTGATGGATAAGCTATCAGTAGCTCAGGTGAGGGCACGGTTCAAAGGAAAGCAAACATTTTATCGGTTTGCACTGATGATTAGTCAAAGGCATGCACAGTTTGGTATAGAAGGCAGGGTGATTCGCACCTGAGCGGACAATGGTGCCAACTTGTGAAGGTTTTTAACTTAAGTAAAAAAGTTAGTTTAGCTCAGGCTGCGGCTGCGTGGTTTGTGATGAAGCGAATCGAGTCAACCTGGAACTAACATAAAGGAGAACACCATAAAGAGAGGCTTCACGGAAAACCGAACGGGGTACTTCCATGTGTCCAGCAAGATACAGGAGGCTGAGAGCATTGCAATCCTGAGACAGGAAGCAATATGGTCGGATGACGGCTCTGGCCGTTATAAGAAGAAAACAAGCAAGGGGAGCTTGTGTCGCTACTTTTAGAACGCGCAAAGACCTACAAAAGACCATGTGGAAGACCTTTAATATATGGAACTGGCTGACTAAGACAACACCAATTGTTTTCGTGCTACATAGCCATACCTCAATCCCCAACTGGGAGATCTCGAAGATCCTTAAAGAATATTGGTCGTACATTAAGGTCTACACAACCACATAAGTCAATGCGAAGACCTTGACAAAGCGTATAGTGTGAGGACACACAAACGCATTGTTGACATTGGCTATCGCAACCAAGCAGTAATCCCGGACGTCTTGGAAGTCACGGAACCGCTTGGAGACGTACACCACCTTGAAACAAGGTATGACGGGCAACCCTTTATGTTGTATTGCAGCAGGAGTAGGCAAGCAGGGCACAAATTTAATGATTGCTTCGTGGTCTCCATACAGCATCCCGAGACACGCCAACCACTACCGCCATCGGAAGAGTCAAGACGATCCGTGGCAATGGAGGAGCGGAGCCGACCTGCGGAGTCGGACGAACAAACCAGGTCTTCGGCGTCGGAAGAGCCGGAAGACATGCTCACCAAGGAGCCCTACGCGGCCGTGACCGAAGAAGATGCGGCCACGGACGTTCAATACATGCGCTAGGAATAGTTTACCAGATACCACTGTTGCGAGTTGCTCCTAGCAACCGTGCTTGTACCTAAGCTCCTGGCAGGCGTGGCCATTTACAAAGCGCTGCGGTATCAATAGCAAGAGAGAGGTAGAGCGAAAGTCAGAGTTAGAGAGAACGAAAATTAGGGAGAGCATGCGAGAAGTGGAGATAGGAATGGCGAAGGGAAGTTTGTATTCAAAAAATGTCCCCTGATTCAGTCCTAAGACGTGTCACGGCCCTTCACGGGAGTTCACGTTGCAACACTGTTCCGAAATCAACGCCCTAGATTGCGAAGTTTCGGTGGAACTGGAACCGGTGATTGCCAAAATCGCGGCCGCAACAGAGCTGGCAAGGATGGTTTCCAACCGTTATGGAAAATCTTTACGGTGGAGACACAGCAAAACGGAGAACGTCAGGATCGCCCGGCAGCATAAGGTCAGGGACAAAGCCTACGACAAAGCTGTTGAGGTTAGTGCTGTAGATATTCCGTTTAGTCGCAGAAGCAGCACTTGGTATTAAAGGCCGGAGAAATAGAGAGGCTGTTAAGGGAAGAATCTAAAACCAAACCCAAACCTCAGTAAGCCATTCGTACGCGCGTACGCGAGACCCCTACACCCGTTTAAGTCGCAAAAGTGCATGAAACCGCACGTCATTTGACTCTTGCAACTATCAACATCAATTGTTTGAACTCAGACCATAAATGAAGAAATACATTTACAACAATGAGCAAAATATGAGCAAAACACATGCTTTTTTTTCCTTCAAGAAACCCACAGTACCTTTCAATCCGAGAGCGTTTGGGCTCACAAATCGGCAAAGTTATCGCAAGACAACTTCCATTTGGCATTCAGGAAACTCAATGTCAAAGAAGGTTGCTATACTATATAAGAACATCCGCAACGTTAAAGTCAAAAATTCCTGCTCTGACAAGACCGGACGAATATTAAGTCTTACAAGTACGCAAATATGCAAGACGTACAATTGAAAAACATCTACGAACCGCGCAAGGCAAGCAGAGGAGAACACCTTTACGAACAATAAAGCACCTACATTAAATCAAATTTTCATGACTTCAACATGGAAATGGACGCCAACAAAGACAGGACTGGGAACAAATACAAACACCAAACAATGAGAAGCAAGAATCTCCTGCCAATTCTGCAGCATAATGACCTGCAAGACGCTTGAGACGAAACGCAGCAAACATCGGACGGCTACACCAGGCACAATGAACACTGGACTGGACCCAAAAAGATCTTAGACCGGGTACCCTTCTGCAACAGCTTTCTGTGGAGTTTTTCACCGCAGCTTTTCAGAGGAACCTATTAGCGAGGAGACTGCATGAATCTGTACCAGCTGCCAGCTTCTTTTCTGAATGTAGAAGTTGCTAATTTCACTTTCAAGCAGCCTGAAGCTCATCGCGAGGTCAGGTTTGAGGGCGACTGCCTTTACTTGCTAGTGACCTACATTACACAGAACTATCTAACAGCTGATTCTGAAACAGTAATACCAGAAAATATTCAGATTGTCACCAAAGCACATTTTCGTCCTTCAATGGGCTCTTATTTCTCAAAAGTTTGATGGCATTCCTGGCTGCGTCAACTGACCTGAGAGCTTCCTGGATAGCTCTTGAGCTCCAGATGAACAAGGACTAAAGGCTACTTTGTAGAGTGTGCCAGGAATCTATCAGAGGTCAACGACAGAACTTAGTTCGAATCAGAGTCTTCAAGGCTTCATTGGAAGAACATATGATGAGAACCGGCTTCAGGATACTTTGTTGGTAAACAAAAGAAGTAGCCCTGTACCAATGGCTTTGCATAAACACAAATTGTAGAAACAAAATCACAATTCAAAAACACAAATCATATGTGTTCCTTAATCCAAGGACATGGACGCCTTGAGTTCTAGTTCCTATTCCAAACGTGTTGACAAACTCATTGTTATTGCTGTCCTATATGTTGTTCAGAGAAACAGACAGATAGCGACTAAATCGAATAAGCACCCCTAAAAAAAGGCAAACTATTCATTATGCAATGCAAATTCATTATGCAAACTATTCATTATGAAATGCAAATTCCACTATATTTGTAAAAAATGAGATGACCTTCTGTAACAAGGACTCGACCTAGAGCTCTAAATTCTTTTACTGTAAATTTTTCATATGCATTGATTAAGGTTCTCGAGAAGAGCCCGAGAAGCCACGGAAAGAGCTCGATATCGATTTTTTGACATCTGAAGACGACAGCGATGTGGCGGAAGACTCGCAAGAAGCGGCAAAGTATATATTAAATAAGCACCGTGGTTGCAATTCAAATATCCATGAATGCATATGTAGAGTAGGGTGCTTATAAAAAATGAAAGTATCAGGATAGTTTTCTCCAACCCTACATTACATGATGCTGGTTGTAGAGAGGCTGTAAAAGAAAATTGACGGAATATGACAATATTTAGGACTTGCTCAACGCTTCCAAAGGTTTAAAATATTTGCGTTGAAAGATGCCATGGCGGGTAAAAAAACCTGCAGAACACATCTATGACAGTTGTAAATTAATTATTATTTGAAATTTTGTTCATAGTCAAAATCAAAATCAAAATGATTGACATTAATATTAGGAAAGTCAACAGATTGCAAGCGGTAAAACGTCCACTAAAAAGCACATCCCTTGTAGAGTTTCTTTGACACTAGAAAGAAAACTGGAATCACTGTTAGACTAATATGTTTCAACGCTACTTCTACACTCACTCTTTACACTCACCGTTCTACACTCTCCCTTCCACACTCGCTCTGTCTCCCTTACATTTTCCGCCTTTATATACAAACTTGTCAT
>QQSS02220265.1:0-10824 GCA_003687565.2 Craspedacusta sowerbii
TATATATATATATATATGGTGTAAGCTTGCAGCCAAAAAGATAACCTACTTATACCTGATGGTAAAACTTAAGGAATTGCCTACGCTCTAAGAACAATCCTCTGCAAGAAAAATTTTTTTTTGACTGCCGTAAAATCTTTACATAAATTACTAAGTAGGACCCAGGAAAGACGTCCACATCATGACTATAAGCAGATCAAATTGCGAGTGCCGCAAATTATTATTCACAGATCTACTCTGCATAAGCGAAAACGACAACCTAAGCTAAAGTAACAGCTCAAATACTTCAAGAACCAAGCACTTGCCTTCTTCAGCTTATTGAGAACAGGCCTTCTGAAAGCATGGCGAGGCGATTTCAATCCAACATTTCCAGGGCACAAGCCTACCATAGAGCAGAACTGAGATGGATCTGCAAGGTAGCCCACCAGCATGGAAATCACTTGGGGGCCGTATGCATCAACAAGGTTGCTGCACTGTAAATTAAAACAAAAATTAATTTCCCACTAGCACGGCCATTTCCATAAGCAAGCCAACTTCTTTCCTTTACCAGTTGCCAATGATCACAACGAAAAAGTAGCGTGCCTTATCACTAAACAGATCTCACATAAACACGCTAAAACATCTATGACAGTGAATCCTTATTATAGTTAGCAATATTTTGCCCTAACACTGTTAAAAAAATAACACGCAATGTTGGAATACTAGGCAGGTATTGTGGTCGAGCAGTTGCTGAGAAAAATGCTCCGAATAAAAGCATGCAATTAAGTAAAGGATAGTCAAAGCAAATTGCAAATACAAACTACAAATTACAACAAGAAAGTAGCAATGACTGGTCCATGACGATGGTGCAGCAGTCAAAGAAGTGCCGGTCGGGTTTAAGCAAAATCATCTCTTATATGTCTCGCGAATATTTTGCAATGGCAACACACTGGCATCTTATTAAACAGTGCTAAATGCATGAAGAACGATGAACCATGAAGAACGATGCCTGAGTACTTTTTCAACCGAAAGGCAATTATAAGAATTTGAGACACAGTGAACACTTCAAATCACACTCTCTACTATACGGCAATTTTTCAAATTTAAAAGAGCACGTAACAAGAATTAACTGAGCACACTTACCACTCCACTGAACGTCGAGGGTAGCACAGAACAAGCTTCCTTGACAGCCCCGAGAAGTTCAGCTTGAGAGTCGTTGTTTGCGAGGAACATGTGGATTGTACCGACATACTGCTCACACATCGTGCAATAATCATCAGCCGGCTACAGGAAGACCGCATGATACATTATCTCGAGACTTCTCGTGGCTTCGCTGACGCAATCAGTACAAAATTTCACATGCAAAGTCAATGAAATTATATTGTTTGAATGCATGCATACCAACACGCTTAATTGGTTCAATGACAGCTTCTGCTCATCAACCAACAAACAGAAGGTCAAACTTATTAGCGCACTCAACTTCGCAGCAAAATCAAGAAATAGGTGACATGCAACCTTGAAAATGCAAAACCTTCACAAACAAGTCGGACCCAAATTTATCTGACACATTCCCAAATTTAAATAATGGCTACACAAAATAACACTGATGTCTATAAAAATATAGAAAAACAAGCTCAAAATTTGAATCAGCAGATTGCATCAAGGCAAAGAAACCTACCTTAACTTGCTGAACCATTCTCACCAATCTGCCAAGCATCTTCGCCGGCTTAGACAAAACCACGGTATCAGAGTTGCAAAGCCCAAGCATTGTGCAAAATGACGTGGGATCCGCCGTATACTCAACAAGCTGCTGGACAAGCTGCTTCCCATAGAGATCTACCATCTCAGAGCACTAATAGGCATACAAACAGCGACATAAGTTCTAGAAAACTTTATACCAGTCAATTTTACAACAAATTTACTTCCTGCCGTTGCTTATGCAATCTATACTGACTATGAATATTTTCATCGGGTATGACATATCTCCTGGAGGCGCTTATGCAATGTAGATAAATATTACAATGGTAATGAACACTTTCATCAGACATTGAGGAAAACAAGCAAAGTTTGCCGCCAAGATGGTTCAGAAAACCTGTTGCATTCAAGGGTTCAGAATATTCAAAAACGGCAGTACTTACAATCCCTTGAGCTGCCTGCGGCATGAACGAGCACATCGATTTTATGGCGACGAGAATTTCAGCTTGAGTGCTATTGCTTGCAATCAGCATATGAATAGTTCCAACGTATTGCTTGCATTCTGTGCAGATGTCACTGCCACTCTATAAGGCAAACAAAAAAAAAAAAGATTTACAAAGAATAAAGAAAGTCAAAGACTTAAGTTAGGCAAGGCTAGAAAAGAAATTGGGACCCTCGATGGGTAAATCTTCAAGGCAAAGAATAAAGCTAATAATTTTCGTGACGTTTCGGTCTTTCTTCTCACTTAATGGATAGTCAGACTCGATCAAGTTAAAGCTGTTTTAGCTCGACTTCGAAGATGTGACTCTGGTGATGTGAGCTCTGCTCGTTTTTATTCTTTGGTTTTTTGTATTCTTGTTCGTTTAGTCTGAAGATGGTCCAAGAAAGGACCGAAACGTTACGCAAATTATTAGCATTATTCTTTGCCTTGAAGGTTAGAAAAACTAAAATATTTGCGGTGGAAGGCTCGTCAACAAGATGCTGCATCAAATGACTATTACTGACACCACCACCACAACAACAACAACAACAAGATTAATTTAGACTGATGGAAGGCCAAAGCGCCAGCGCCATTATACAAACAACTGAAACAAATGCTGATGAACAGACCTTATAAAAGAAGCAAAGCTACACTCAGTAGGCAAGATTACATGTAAAGCTACCAGCTGCATTTCAAACAGGTAATTCTTCAGGATACCACAAAAATGAAAGCTTACCACAAAATACAGAGATATGTATTTTACCCTTTCAATTACTTATAAGAAGAAAATAGTCCTGTTAAAAAAAATAAAAAAAACTATTCTCTCTTCAAAACAAACTTGCTTATTCAAAAGGAATTAAAAATGATAAAAAATGACACAAGGGAGTATTACGACTAAAAGTTAAAATAACTGTGCAAGGTTCGATTCATGAGTTCCTTACCAATCACCCACAATTTGATAAAAATGCACTATAATCACGCCTAAAAACTATACAGCCCAACCTAAAGCTCTCATATCCTATTTTTACACCTATATGCCGCGAATGCAACAAGCATATATCACCAAGCTCAAAGTGGATCTGGATCCTTCATGGTTACTCAAAATTTTATCAAGAGCTGAAGAATCTCGGCGCAGTAAGCATTCAAATCCTGCTTTTCTGTGTAGTGAATCAAGGAGTCTAGAAATACAGCAAGCATGAATTTACCTTTAGCCTGGCCATCCAAACACGCTCTTTGCAGTAATCAACAGCAAGGCACTGCTTAGCTGTAATTATATTCTTGCACCAGTAACTTGGTCCTCCTTGAGCACATTCTTCATTGCCTTCCCTCTGTACCTCCACTCCAGCAGCTACTACAAGCAAACAAACAAACAAATAAATAAGCAAACATGATCTCATCAATCCCAACATCTGTTACTTCATTTTAACTGGTAGTGATTTGTAAAATGAAGAAAATCGTTTCAGCACATACATAAGTTCACCTTCAGTAACTGAGGTTAGGCTTGGCATAACATGAGCAAATAGGCAGTTCTTTCTCAAATGAAAGTCATGTGAGATCGTAAATCATAGCAGGAGAGTGTAAGGAGCCCACCTCATGAACATATGTTAGGGTTTCACCATGGTAAAAATACAGCTGAACAAGCCTTCTTATGTTTCTACTAGATGATTTCCCCTGCAGCAGAATCTTGGCAACCTAAAATACTTTCGATTTGGTTTATTGCACATAAACCACCGTTACTTCATTTTAGCTGCTAGTGATTTGTAACATCTCAAGTACAAGTTCAGTTAGTGAATTGAAAGCTGGCCATAAAAACGAGCACTTGGGCACGTAAACACAGTCAGGAAACAGAAAAATTTTGCCGCATGAATTATGCAGCAAAAAATGATGCCAAGACTTTTGCAAGCATCAAGTTTTCAACATACATAAGGTCAATTACACTTGCACAAGTTTGCTGCAGTTTATAACCCATTAGTTTAACCATGCATGAAGGAATTTTTGGTATGATTACTGGTACGTAAAAAGCGTTGGCAATAATCTACCTGCTTTGCTTCTTTTTTTGCAGAATATGATCTGCTTTCGGAAAGGATTTAATACTCACAATAATTGTATTATTTATAATGTGTAATAATATAGTATAACTATATTTTGTTGAATTTCATGAAGCTTATTCGAACACCTTTATGTTAATCATACATTCTTTATGCTCTTCATGTTTGATCTATTGGTAAGATAACTCAAAAATGCAATATTTGGACAAATCAAAAACTTTCTTCTTCAATGCAATTATCAAGAAAGTTGAGTGGGTGAATATTCATAGGAAAAAATCATTAAAGTCATCTGCGCTGTGCTACATATTCATACAATCAATCAAAATCCTTCTCATGCTACAGCAGGTTTGAGATGGTACAGGAACTAAAGATCCTTTGACCTCAAAGCCAATTCAATAATGACGCATGGTAAATGGCTAGAAAGACATATGAAGAGAGAGAGAGACTGGTAGAGAGAGAGAGAGCAAGAGAGTGCAAGGGAGAGAGAGATAGGCAGAGAGAAACAAAGAAACTCGCAGAGACAGACAGAGAGACAGAGAAATGGAATAAAGGGGTATAGCATGAGATGAAATTAGAAAAGAAATAGAATTATATGAATAGCGGAGAACAAAATAATGACACAAACTGAGCAATGCAGAAATGACAAATAAATTAGCATGCATTAAAGCTTTTCAAAAGATTTTAGTGTTGAAAATAATCTAATCGATTTTTCGTCTTACATGCAAAGTATGATCTCCTTTTGCAAAGAATCTAATACGCACACCAATTGTAGCTAATGCTGGAGTTCTTGCATGTTGCAAATGAATTGGAATGCATTGAAGTTCAAACTTACAGAAATGCAGTGCTTCAATGTATGCACAGTTTTAAAACAAAACTGTGGCAATGTCTAAAACCCTAGCTTAAGTGAAAAAAACAAAAATCTTCCACAAACTCATAAGCTCCTAAGTTCTAAGCAAATAGCAAAGAGTGGACAGACTTAAAATCTAAAATCCTTAAAACTGCACAATTTAAAGTTACATCTAATATAGAGAGCCTTCATGTATTACCAGAAAAAATTCTATTAAAAAAAAAAATAGCTGCTGTAAGGAAACTCTTCATTTCTACCACAATGCATCTTCACTGTTGTCATTTTGAAACAAGTGGCATGGCATCTGGGTGCTTTAAAGAAAAATATTTTTTTTTAACCCTTCAGGGTACGGGTTTGCAAAGCAGCTTTAATATTAGAAAACTTTGTGACTTGCAGCAACACAACCCGAACTCAGACCCACCATTTTGTGAGATGTCCAACAAACAGATTTTGATCATTACACCCATGAATACCCTGGCTGGCCTGGGCGTGAGTTGCCTGGACAAATTTAACAGATAAGCATGATCAGCACTCTAATTTGCCTGAAAACTATTACACTTCCTAAAGTACTGTTGCGATCAATGGATGCGAACGGCAGCCACCTGGTCGATACATTTGAAGGACAATAAAATCATATGCCCTTTTGCAGTAAGAAGGTACACTGATGAACTTGGAAAAAATTTTGTTTTCACGCAACAGACTAAGAAAAAAACAGATGGAAACCCGAACTGTAGTCTAACCGTTGTATAATCACTTACCAAGAGCCAATAGAGCAGCGAACAGGACAATCTTCATGGTTACGAAATAGCGCTGCAATTCCAACGCAACACCTTTGGTAAAACAAATCGAGTGGCCAGTAGCGAAGTTCACCTCCAGCAACTGAGGTTAGGCTTGGCATAACGTGACCAAAAAGTCACTTCTTTCTCAAATGAAAGTCATGTGAGATTGCAAATCACAGCAGGAGAGTGTAAGGAGCGTGCCTCATGTGCGTATGTTTGGGTTTCCCCCATGGTAGAACCACAGGTGAACAAGCCTTCCTCTGCTTGTACTAGATGCTTTCCGCGGGATCAGAATCTTGGCAACCGAAAATACTTTCTTTTTAGTTTATTGCACATAACTTAGCTCCAAACATAGATGGCTCTGTAAAATTATTAACTCAAATATGTTTCATTTTGTTTCATCATTTCCTACATAGGCTTGCAAGAGTGACATAATGAGGGTCCGAGTTTTATTTAAAAACCAGGACCCTGAGCTAATTCTTATTGGCGAACGTTTTAGGTTATAAAAAAATATATACAAGTTTAAGGCGGACTAGATGCGTGTTGAAAATTGATTTGTGCGCTGGCAATATGCGGTCGACTGCGATTAATCATGAACGTGCTAGATGCTTCTCGGATAAAGCATGTTGAGATGTGCAGCGGAATAGGGAGTCCTAATTTAGAAGCAATGGTACGCCACTGCAGGTAAACTGCCGAAGCCACCATTGCCTAATAAGCATGGTATCTCTCCTTCTTTAGACTTTTCTATAAACAATGACTATATGAAGCCCTTAAGAAAAGTCCCTATAGAGTATAAACTCTGCTACTAATGGTGCCCCATGAAACAACCCACGGTCTTCTAGGGGATCCATGCCCGGAAGCAAGTTAACTGGACTAATTTCAACTGTCTTATTTGTATGCTTTCCGAATTCTATAATCCTATGTTTGTAATATTTTCGATGGCGAATAACTAACTAACTAACTAACTAAATTGTTATTTAGCTTCCTTTTATAGCTTAAAATCAATTAAGATGACGTGGGATATGCTTTGTTAAATTGCTTAGCTTGTAAACCAGTCTGTTAGCTCTCACCCCTTGGTTGCTTAAATTGCATAATTATCCTACCTTGCACCAATGCATTCAACTGCGCAACTGGGCTACCTGCCTCTGACGAAGGCCCAGCTGTAATTTGAAAGGTTACATCTTTCTTAACAGATAAAAGTATTTGGGCATACATTAATTAAAACTATATCTCCACATGTCGCGTAATAACTTCGTCAGAAACATCAAAGCGTTATAAGGATGCATGAATAATCGAAATAATATAATCCTTTGTTGTATTTCATGGAGTTTCTGGAAGATATATTGCGTAGAAATTAATATTATATTGTTTAAGCCTGTCTCCTTTAAGTTAGTGGTAGAGAAACTTGAAAATCAAACGCAATATTTAGACAAATTGGTAAAATCTTTCTTCTTCGACAAATCAGGAAAGTTGTGTAGGTGAATGTGGGTTTCGTATGATGATATCCATCCCCTTGTCACTTTACACCAGATTTGCAAGCCTACCGTACATAGAGTAGCCTTGATGTTAATGAAACCGTGATAATCACGCATGTTGAATGGAGAGACCGAGAGACCGAGAGAGAGAGAGGGAGGGAGAGAGAGAGATTAAGAGAGAGAGAGAGAGAAAGAGAGAGAGAGAGAAGAACAAGCCGGAATTAATAACCCGAATTCGATCGAAAATTTTCCGCTTTAGCTAGTTGTGCCAAATATTGCTTCACGACAGTCAGTACATCCTCATGGTTAACTCTGCGGCTCAGCGGGTTTAGCGGGTTATCGAGCAACCTTTGGTTCTTTGAAACTTTAAAGGACAATGAAACCACCATGTCAACCGCACATGGAAATTTGAAACCACCTCAAATTACTCAAACTTAGCTCCGGCACTCATGACCTGGTGGGAAATTGAAAATATTCGTTGGTGGTCCGTTGGTGCGTTAATTGGGCTACAGTTTCGTATGCAGCAAAAAAAAAAAAAAAAAAGAAAAAAATAGGGAGCTCTTGGTAGATTTATGGAGACATCTGAAGCAACCAACAAGCAGAGCACCGTGAAACCACTGCAGCTACCTGAATGGGGGACTTAGTAGGCTTGTCAAACACGTTTTTTCAGTTTGGACTGCGTGATTTCATTCAAAACAAGCTGAGCAGCGAATGAATAAGCTCTTTCAACCATTCTCTTAGTTAGCCTACTTACGGAATAACTTTTGCTAGCCTATGTCAAAAACAGACTTTTATTCTATTAGGTCTTGGTTGTGCTCTTCGCAAATTCGGTGAATTCCGGTATGACTCTCAAGGATGGGGCGTACTTCTTTTTAAATAACGATGAAAGTATGTGTTCAACGAATGTTTTCTTTTCGAAGCAGTCTGCTTTTCTGACGTACACCATTAGGTGTAGCAAGATTTGCATACCCTCGCATCGAGGCTCGAAACAAGTTGTTGTTCGACGAGCTGATTGCACAACGTTCGAAATGGAAATTAAGTTTAAAATTCGAATATCTCCACGTGACGTTCGATTACTACAAGTTGACCGCGTAGGTCCTTTTTAGAAAATGTATTGTTCGGAGTTGCACGAAAGCTCCGCTACCATCTATCGAGCGATGTTCTGTATCTTGTACGGTAGGCCCATAGAGTTATTCTACGGAGTAAGAGCTTTTTAAATGCCGAAGGCAAGAATTGGGCTTAGAAACTTCGAAGAAATCGTGAGTGATCTAAGAGCAGCGGATGACTTTTTCCGGAACAGGTTAGGTACATAAGTTATGTACCAAGTCACTGTCATTACTGGCAATTCTTTCTGGCAAACGTGTTTGCAGCTTATCCAATCTGAAGGCAGCCAGTGGCCAATGCATCTTTGGGAAGACGCTTAGGGTTTAGTCATAGTGCCAAAGAGGAGTGTAATTTTGGGACACTGGGAATGCTTCGTGTTTACTCAAAACGCGTTGAATTGGTTGGTCAACTCATGGTGAAAGACTTATTTGCATGATGAATGGCAACCATTCACAGAAAATATAATAATAAATATCAAGCATCCTTGCATACCCTCCGATTCGATGTCACGTGCATAGCAACAAGGTTGCGTGCGTAAAGGAGCTGGAACTTCCCCGCTCATTATTTATTTTTTTTATTTTCGGAACAACATGGTTCCACTGCAGGGGTTGCCCTTACCTTCTCGTTTCGCTGTCTAAGTTTCTTCGAGAAAGATAGTAATATGAATAAAGAGGACCTTTCTAGACATATTAACGCTAAAACTAGATTTGAAACTTGAGTCTTACTAATGTTGGGATTTGGAGTATAAACGACCTTCGCTACCCGGTCACATTGCAAACAGCTTTTATGTGCATAGTTTTGTATATTCTTACTCCAAAGGATTGGCTTTCGTTTGATGAGCGACTGCCTTTGACGATCGATTGACTGATTGCTTGATTGATTTATTGATTGGTGGATTCATTGGCTGATTGATTGGTTGATCGAATGATTGGCTGATCGATTGATTGCTAAATTGCTTCCTGGCTTGTTGGATTGCTTCCTTGCTTGCTGGATTGGTTGGTTGATTGCTTGATTGATTGATTGATCAATTGATTGATTGACTGGTTTATTGGTTGGTTGATTGATTGATTGATTGATTGATTGATTGGTTTGATGTATATGGCTAGTCGCTTCTTGCATAAGTCTTGAGAGAAGGGGGGGGGTTCTCCTAAAATCCGGTTAGTTTTGTTATTTGGGAGTCCTCCCTTGCATGTAGAACGTCATAGTTTTATTTTAACGGGTATTACTGCAATCTAAATGCGAAAATCACTCTTGAATCCTGACCCTTGAAGCTTGTATCTTTGAATCTTGAATCTTCGAACATGGATAAACTAGGTAGCAATTGCACGTGAAACCCAGAGCTTATTTCGACACGTCCTCTACGCAAAATCATGTGATACGGAACCCGACATATCTTGATCGGCTATTCCCGTTTCGAAACGCATTCTCAGATTTCGTGTTTGCAGAACTTCCTCTTGCTTATTCTGGCGGTTTCGGATTTCTCTTGCGACCCTCGACTCCTAGGCAGCAAATTGGGCAACAGATGGTGTCATGTATCAGGACCCGAGCACCGCGAAACTGCGACGAAGCTACATATAAGCTTATGTACGCACAGTTACATACGGGAACTGATCGCTGCGTCTCTCCGTCCGGGTCTGAGTTATTTAACGATATTCTGAACATGAACGTTGACCTAAATCACACGAATCCGCAGCTCAAAAAATACCTAAAAAATATCTAAAATATTTTCATGCATGGCTTACGCCAAAGTACTGAAAATGCAGAGTAGCGCCTGGTGGATCTACACTGCACCAATAAAAGCGTCTTGCTATTGTCTACCTCTTGTTTGTGCGATTATGGATATAGAAATATTATAAGAATTATTATTATATAAGAAATATCTCTTTCACGTGCGTGACATCTGTCTACTACTCTTTTTTTTATTATTACTACTGATTAACGTACGTCATGCAACTTTTACCTTAAAGTCTTGAGGGGTACGCCTCAAAACGTATTAGCTTTTGAGGCGCACTCTTTCACATGTAGAATGTTGTAATTTTATTTGATCGCGTATTATTGCTGTCTACGAGGGAGAATAAATCTTGAGCCTTGAATCAGCTCTAAAGATAGGCCCAGTTTCGTCATTTTAAGGATCACTTCACCTCTAACTTAACCCTGATCCTTGAAATCAGCAGGGCACCAGATTACGAGATCTCGTCTTTCCTTTTGACTATTGACAATTTGTCCTTAGGAAATGAACCATTGAGTCACGGTTCATGTATCCGTGGACTTAATCTACTTCAACCGCGGGGTTCGCACTGCAGCGCCAGAAGTGGAGTGTTCAAGCATTACTAAAGCCATCCTTTGTTTTGCATCAACACGCGGAAGAAGACCTGCGTAAGTTGACATGAAGTCTCGCCTGATATCTACTAAGTGG
>QQSS02220276.1:0-12426 GCA_003687565.2 Craspedacusta sowerbii
TGTATGTATGTATGTATGTATGTATGTATGTATGTATGTATGTATGTATGTATGTATGTATGTGTGTGTGTATGTATATGTATGTATGTATGTATGCGTACGCAAACGCTAAAAGATACTTTTTCGCATTTACAAGAAAAATACAAAGATACTCACAGGAACCAATGAAAATGATGGCAGCTGCGCGCGAGTGCGAAAAGGTCTAGGAAGAGATTTAAAGTACGATGACAATATTGAAAGGTAATTTAAAGTTGACCGAGGGTTACCTAACCCATATAACACGCAAATAACACGCAAAAACTATTCAAAGCTGCAGCACCTGTTTGGAGAAATGCTCAAGAATAAAGAATACACGCAAATCGCGTTATATGCCGTCAAATGGAGACCAAACGAAGATAGGAGGAATAGATATATCGTATGAAAAAGAGTTGTAAATCGTAGATTATTCGCTCTAAATTTTCCAGCTAAATCCTACCTTTGGCGAATGAGCTCCTGCGGAGACGGCTGCAACTGCCGTCGCATGAGCAGCTGTGACGTATGGCGTGTCGCTTCCTACGAAGGAAAACATAAAGACAATTGCAGAACGAAGACGAGCAAGGAGGAAAGGACGTAAAAACTACTCCATAAAAGTTCTCATCGTCATTCTCCGACAGCATATCGCAGGACATTCGATGCATACGTCTCCTTACCACTGATTGGTGCTGGCTACTTGCTCCGCGGTTCCGGGACTCCCGCTCCTGACCGTGAGTCGGCTCATTTGCAGGTGAAATCCGCTCATGGACACCCTCCATAGTATCATCCTCGCCTTCTATCGCATCTTCAGCCAGGAGGATTTCCTCTAAAATATTGCTCTCTTGCGGTTCTAAAAGCACGCAATATAACAAGAAGTTAAGTAACAACAAATAACACAAGAAAGAAGGAAACAAAACGATGTATGTTTACGGTTTTGTTTTCTCTATTTAAACAAATGCTATGAGTCACTCAGTCTTTAAAGTTGAACGATTGAATTATCTGGGGAAACATTTTTTCCTTTATTACGATGAAGGGGACGATTACCATGGTATTAAAATCGCTTGACGATATAGCATTCATGTTCGGATTCAAGATTCAAGATTCTCAATAAAAAAACTCATTTCAGTAGGTTTGGATGTGCGACAGCTTAATAGCTGGTATCAGTAGACTTCCGTTTGCCTCCACAATATTCAACTTTGCCATCGCCCGGAAGGAGCGAGACCAAAACAAACTCATCTTGGGTCTTACATAATAACAGTAAATCGGGCAGGAATTGAAGTTCATGTGAGCTATGGGAGACTTATCAACGACATCCATGAGTCACAGACCTGGCTCCACGGCTACGCCTTCAGTTGATGCCGGACCCTCCGTGGTACGAGCTCGCTTTCCACCCGGCTCTTCGTCGTCTTCGTCCAACAGAATCCTGAACATTAAACGATCGCTATTACTAATGCGAAGTGCTCAGGCTAAAAGTAATTAGATAGGCAGTTACGCAAGTGCCAAATAGATAAGTAATTGAAACTCAAAGAGCACTCACGTTTCTTCATCCTCGTCGTCATCGTGCAACGCTCGACTACGTTTTCCATGTAGCGCAGAGCCAGACGCATGAGCCGCCTGCCTAGCAGCAGGCGCTTCCTCGCTTTGACTTGCTGAAGATCTGCAAAAAGCAAGTTCGATATACTAGGTGCAGCGTTCAGAGACTGCCGACCCCAGATTTGAAAAATCATGATTTTAACTAAACTATCCTTGTTGTGGTAGAGAAGTCCAAGCTTCATGTTGGCTCACAACAATGCATATCTTCCTGCGTCATATAAACTCTCGGCCTACTTTTCAAAATCAAAAGGACATACAAACAAACCGGCAACAACACAACAACGCCAATATAAAACGCAGCGCATCACGCTAAGCAAGCATCAACTCACTGTCCCTGATCGGAATCAGCATGCAGCACTTCGGCGACATCGGTAGCCTTAAATGCAGGCTGAGGACATACTCTTGGGAGTACATCCCCACTTATTGGAACATTTCGTCTCAGCGACGGTCTGTGCGAACCTTCGGCAGTGTCGTAGTGACTGCCACTAGCCGGCTGGGCAGTAACGGAAGCCACAGGCGTGGCAGACTGAACGTGTGCGGGCACTGTTGGACTGACCATTGCTGTGGGAGCACCTTCATGCGATGCGCCTGTGGAACTGTATGGTATGGGCACAGCATGGGAAATTGGTCTGATACTGGCAGTAGGGGCTGGTTGCTGATGATGCTTAGGAAACGTTTGTTGGTTTGGTGTGGAAGTAGGGCGAACAGTTGCAGTTAAAGGAGCAGCAGGAACTGAAAACAAATAAAATAAAAAAGAAACAAGGCAAATGATTTAGCCTTCACGAAAAGCAATCGCATTCAAATCAACTGCGCGGACTTAATAGAATAAAAACATGAAGTCGATCGAGAGCAAAAATAAAAAAGAAGAAAAAAAAACTACTCCAGGAAGAGTCTCAATACATGCAATCAGCAGCAATTGAAAATGTTACGGGGCTGACGATCTGTTTACTAACTCTGCTCTTGAGCTCCAAAATCTTGCACAGGCTTGCTACTAATGGCTTGTACACGCAATTTCTTTTCGCTCGCTACTTTGATCAAGGTTTCAGTTTGCCTGCAAAAAATCATAACGATAGCTATTAAACAAAGTGGCGGCATATACGTGACGAAAATATTCTGAGCCAGAAACATAATATGAGTTGGAAATCAACCGGAAACGAATACTTCCGCTATAAAGAGGTAGCAGTTAAAATGATCTGCTATCAAAACCCACGCAATTTCCACTAAGAATAGCAACGACTAGGCAATCCCCACTAAGATTTCTACCTTCTCTCGTCTTGAAGCTTCTGATTGATCATATTAAGGCCTTCGATTTGCTCACTCAGTTTCGATTTCTCTTCGAGCAATGCTCTAATTTGAACGTCGCCCGCTTCCACTTGAAGCTTGAGCACTCCTACTTCGGAAATATTTGCGTGCAGCGCTTTCTCGGCTTCGTCAAGCTTTTTTTGCATGTTATCCCATTGAGTTTTTAAGCCGTCGTTTTGCTCTAAACATGATACAACCAATAAAAACTTTTAAAATTACCATTACCAAGCGTGGTTTGAGGCTAGCTCACTTTCACAATCGACTTCTACAAGAGAGAAAAAGGTACAAGTCTCTCAAAGAAAACCACAATACATAAATAAACATCAACTTTGTTCCTTTACGTAAAATTGACTCTCTAAATAGAAGCCGCTCCCAAAAACGTCAATCTGCAATAAGCTATACGTTGAGCACTTACTTTTCATGGCGTTGATCTTGTCCTTTGCAGACTTGAGTAATTTCTTGTGTTTGTCCTGAACATTCTGCAAAGAATAAAAATTATAATTAGCTATGGCCGTCAACGATAGTTAACGCGTCTTTCACCAGCAAGTGCGATTTCATCATCTTCAGATCTTACAGGAGTTTGCAACAACATGAACGCGTCTAGGGCAAACAATAATACTACTGACCGTTATTTCGCTGTTAGATTCGACAATCTGATTAGTAAGTTGAAGAACGTGCTTGTCAGTTTCTATGCTGCGCTCTTTTGTTTCTTTAAGTTCCTTTTCCTTCTCGGACATAGCATAGTTAACTTCCAACAGCTGCTTTTGGACGAGCTCGAATTCTTCCTGCATCTTTCGAAGCTTAGCTTGCGCTTCCGCCAGTTTATCTTCGAAATCTTTTCTTTCGCTTTCACCAATAGCAGATTCAGCAGCGCTGGCTGCTCCCGCACTAACATCAATGTTGGACTGCGACTTGAGCAGATCTGAATAAGGAATGCCGTGCTCACCTAACAGCTTTTGAAGAACTTCAGAATGAGTTTTGTACTTCTTAGCGAGCTTTTTAAGCTGCAAATAAAACGAAAACAGAGTGAAAATTAGCTGCAAACCACTACGAAAGAGATTTTAAAGAAGGAAGGTATATGGTATGCAGACGATAAATTATCTTCTTGTAGCTTCCCCTAGCTGGAGTAGACACATTTTTGCTCCCCATTTTTGTCAATCCACAAATGGCAACCACGTTCATAAGTAATGGATGCAAAAAACTAACTTACTCCAGTCTCACGCACTGCCTTACAAGCATAGCAGAGCCATACGCTGAAGAACCAACAACAACACGGAAGCCTTCTAAGAGAGCACGATCAGAAGTAATTAAAGCGACAACAACAAGACCACACCGCCATGTGTCGTCCATGTCAAGGTCTAAAATGAAATAAAGCGCAAAAGCAACGAAGAAAATCCATATACACCTGCTGAACAATCTTTGCTTTCTCCGCCATTCCGGAAGTTTTGGCGAGTAAAGTATTTTTGGTTTCCTCGAGCTGCCTTTGCAATTCCAGAACAGGAGCCCCCTCCTCGCTGGACACAGCAGATGAAGATCGCTTGTCAGCATCTTTTTTAAGAGAACTGAGTTCACCCTGAAGGGCGGCTAGCTTTGACTAAATACAAGTTCATGCACGAGCATTAATCTGAGAAATTGATTGAAGAAAAACTGAGTAAGGGAGCAAGGACTGGAAGTACGATAAAAAAAATTTACACAAGGAGCTTCTGGAAATGAGCACTGCGTCCAAGGGCATTCTGGGGAAACAGTCGTGCATGAATACAATCAATTATTACACCCAGCAATGCCACCTTACGATATATTTCTGTTTACAACTGCACACTAGACGCCAACATGTGAAAATGAAAACCTGCAAGTCAGTGTTTTCATTCTTCAACTTCAGCGATTCCCGGCGAACAGCGTCAAGCTGAGACTTTGTTCTCTGATTTTCTTCTCGCAAAGAATTGATAATTTTTTCAGTTTGATTTTTTGCATCCTTCAATTTCTTGATTTCATCGCCATCGGATTTTGCAGCCTGGGACATGAGCTGATTTGTTCGGTTAGTCCATCGCTCGATCTAAGAAGTAATGGCATATCGTGTGGCAGCTTAACACGTTGGGAGGTAAACACAAGCGGCACTTAAGTATAGTGTTGCATGTGAAATAAGACTTCCGGTCAGCAAAGCCTTCTCACACATGAACTGCCGCATCTACAAATACTTCATTTACAACTTGCCAATGGCTGGGCAAAGAATTCTTCACAACCACACCAGCTACTGAGTGAACTGGAGCTGTCGAAATGATGCCGAAGCAAAACATTTAAACGACGTGTTATAAGTGACAGTAAAGCAGTACTTCTGAACACAGACACACCCACGCGCGCGAGCGCACAGGTAGCTTCAAGTACGTGTTTCGATAATATTTTTGAGTCACGTATGACGAGGTACCTCATTTTTCATGGCGGTTTTCTCGGCCAGCCAAGAACTTTTCTCGCCCTCCAGTGCCTTCTTTTCTTCCTCGAGTGACCGTATCTGAGTTTCCAGCTTCTTAGCCTACAGCAAAGAGTTGAAAAATAAGGTCAACAATGCTCACCGCCGTCAAAAACCTAAAGCAAACGATCAGAAAGCACAAGAAGTAGACAAAACCTTAAAAAAAAATAAAAACCAGCATCATAATTATGCCGTGTTTATTCAATTTAACTAAATTAATGATTATTTACTTAATGACCTACATCCCTATAACAAGCCAGTAGAAGGCGAGCGAGTAGCTTAAAATATAATTTTGAACCTGCCAGGGTAAACTAGATAACCCACGGTCGAACGCATAGGAGCAAAAAAGGATTACCCCCCTAAGACCCGCTGACCCACGCACAGCTACGTGCTTCATACAGATTGCTTGAATCTCATTACACGTTCAGGTAAACATTACCAGAGATATTAAGAAAACGTGGCTAAAATATATAAATTTTTTAACAAAAACAATTTTAAACCAAACTCTTGAAGATACAAGAGTGATTATAAGAGCGGTAATCGCTGATATGGAGAAAGCATCTCCGCAAGAGGGAGCTGGTCTGACGATGAAAAAAATCACTGCAAGCTAGAGTTACTAGACGTGAACATTCTGAATGTTGGAATTATGCCAATGTGGAAATATCGCCAGTATGGAAAAAAGAATTACAGGCTAAGTAGAAATTAAGGCAGTTACCTTGTCAGTAAGCGTCTTGTTTTGAGTATTTAATGTGCTTCTCGCTTTCTCGTGCTCCTTGTTTGCTACATCTAATTCTTTGCACTTCTTCACTTTTTCCATAGTTTCAGCGAACTCTTCTTCGGTCAGCATTCGGCCCTGGGTGCGATGAAGTTCCTGTTCGAGAGCAGTCTTCGTTTCTTCAAGCTCTCGCTGTAGGTAGTCAGCACGCTGTCTATATCTGATACTTTCTGATTCATTGGCCTCACTTTTCGTTTCAGCGATTTCTTTCTCTCTTCTGACAAATCTATTTATAGGTCACGAGACACGCAAATCGAAATGTTCACAAACAAGGCGATTTGTAGAAGCCTTCAGACAAATACTTAGAACCGAAAAAAATACCCTTACCGCTTCTGCCCATGCTAAAATTATATCCGATATGAAACAGCTAAAACATTTTAAATGGCTCACACTAGGATTTTAAGCAAATCTTCTTACGAATGCTTTTCAAATAAGTTCTAGCAAGAATTTCGATTTCCAAAAGAAATGAACGCCTTACACTTTCAATAAAAAAAATTACGGAGCAAGTAGCAACGACAAAAGCTTTTAAGGGGCGAGGCGAAACCCCTACAATTAGGAAGCATACCTGAGCACTTCATACAGCTCTTCCACTGTTTTGTCAGCAGATGCACCAACATCTGGGAGCTCCACTGCAGAGTGGACTTTTGCTGCTGCAAGCTGTACACTAAGCTTTATAAAAAAGAAAACGATATTAGAAGCAGCTTTCATCACATCGAGGTGGTGGCACCTGCCATACTCATGAATTACGTCAGGGTAGAACAGGACATCAGCATCCTGCTAATCGCAGCAGGAAACGCAAAACATAAGTGAATTACATACTGCAACTTCGAAAATTATAAAATAAGCAAAAACAAAGAAATGAAGAAGTACCAGCAACATCAAACTTTTTAACTTATTTCCCCAAACCTGATTGACAAACCAATATACACAGTTCAAACCAACGAGGCCATTAAGAAAACACAATGAAAGAAATGCAAATGCCAAAACCAAAACTCTGATTGGGACAGCCACCAACCTTTTCAACCTGGCCATGTAAAATCGCATTCTGTTCTATAAGATCCTTCCTATTTATTTCTCCTTTGCGAATCTCCTGGCTATGATGTTGCCGCATTTGCTCCATTAACTTTTCAGTCGTTTCCAACTTTTGTTCACATTCATGCAGTCGATCATCCAAACCCTGAAGACGCTGCTTATGAGCTTGCAGCTAGACGTAAGTGTAGACTAATTTAACAAAGAGTAACTCTCTTTAGTAATTTATTAACATTCTAAACCTAACATAACGCTGTCGGGGAAATTAGAAACCGCACAACCACTCAAAAGCCTCAGAGTTCACTTTAAAAAGCTTTCCTTGTGTAATTTCACTAGGACGAGTCGATCCATACCTCATCTTTGGCTAGGGATAACTGCTCAACATCTTTAGCATGCAGAAGCAATTCTCGTTCGTATTTACTCTGAGCCTGGACAAAAGAAGTAAATTTCAAACATATCTCTGCACAGAAACTTAAATAGAATTACTTGAAAATGTCCAGTATGGAAGCTTCATTGTGAAATTAACGTCACTCTATAATAAGCCAATGAATGAGCAAGTGAAAAATACCAGATAAGGACAGCAACAGCCTTGAGAAACATAAAGAGATTTTAGAAACTTGAATAAAGCAACATGATACCTCCTTGGCAACTTCACACTGCTCTTGCGATAAGCGAACTGCATTCGCCTCCAACTCCTTCGATTGCACAAGCGCTTTGGTAACTTCTTGAAACCGCTTTTCCATTGGCGCCAATCGATTGCTTAGCTCGGCAATTTCACTTTGCAATTTTTGCTCTGTTTCAGCAGCAGCGTTGCTCATTGCGCTTTTTTCATTAATGAAATTTGAAATCCTTGCCCTCAAATCGTTTATTTCCATTTGCTTGCTTCGCATATCTTGAGTATGCTGAGCTTCCAATGATTCCTTGGCCTGCATATAATTACTTAGCTGTTTCAACAAAATAAATCACCACAAAAAAGACTTACCATCACAGAAACAACTTGACAATCACACTAATACACGCTAATTAAAAGGTATACGGAAAGAAACCTTAAAAACTAGATGACTGAGACCAAGTATTAAAGTTGCACAAAAAAAAAAAACACAACAGCAGACACAGCTGAAGTTGCCGCTAACAAGAAGCAACATACTTTCAGTAAATCTTGAAGGGAAGAATCGCTGGCAGAAGCTATTTCCTTGTATTGAATGACATGCTTCTTCGCTTGGTCTACTTGACTCTGAGCAGCTAAAAAAAATCTCATCCTTCAAAGTTGGAAACACGATATTTCCCCACCCACATCTACAGATGTCAACAAACTCGCTACTTAGTATTCGCTACTCCGGATTTTCTAGCTCAATCAATCATAGACAAGGGTGGTTAACGAACGCACACTCCAACGCTCACACGTTCAAAGATATCATAGATATCATCAAGACATCCAAATACAAATATGCACTGAATGTATTTCATCCCACTTATTTCGAAAATTTTTTGTTGCAGCCAAACATTCAGCCAACACAAAAAAATTTTGTTGCAGCCTCAAACAGGTTATGCGGATGCAAGGATTCTACAAACACACAATTTTCTTGATTTATTTTAGTAGGTACTTGCGCGTGACAGCAAGCCTTTTTGTATGCCTTACAGGGAGGAGAACATCTTAAACTGAATTTGCATGAAAGACTGGCTTACTTCTTAAAGCATGTTAAGTGTGCTTAACCATGCAGGAAACATGGTCTAGCTCATTCGCTGGCCTCCAGAAGAGCCTAACAGCTAAAAATCTTGATCATTAACTTTATGGAGGCACTTTGCTCTTCTTTAACATCTAAGATACCGTTTCATCAGCTAAACGATCTATCAGCCATAGAATAAAGCTGCAAAAAAATTTTTACTCGTGGTCTCGCGGAACGCATTTTACGCACCAAAAGCAAATCGTAACCAAAATCCACCAGCAGTGTAGCAGTGTATATCAGGGTGGAAAAATGAGCGAATCCTAAAATAAAAATGCTACGCGGTGTGACTTCCCAATAGCCGAATCAGCTCTTCATAAACAGATCGTGTCTTTCTTTGGAGTGCAACTGTTCTGTGCAGTTTTCCGCTTCGCAAAACCTATAGGCCGACGTTGCGTAGAGCAACAGCACGTGTTTAAGCTTGCCAAAGCAAGATTAGAAAAATGATATAAAATGTTTGCTAACCTCTTAGATCTCCATTGGCTTGCGCCAAGGCTATCTCAAGAGTACGGACATCTTCCTTGTATCTCTCCGCCTCATGATAATAATGCTCTTTTTCTAAAATTATTACATTGAATCTTAAGAAGCACAAAAGTGAGGTTAGAAACAATTAAATCAAGCAAAGCACGAAGAACTTGTGCAACAGAGGATGATTTATTGTAAGGACAAACGACATAATTATGGATAACGATCAGCTACAAATCACCTCTTCCGCTAGCTTCTCTTTCCAGTACATCTTTTAGCCTGTTTTCACTGCTCTTTAGCAGCTCATCTAGCTCTTTCACCTGCAAAAAATCAGTTTAGTAATTTACAAGAGTACAAAAGACTCAAAATATTCATGTTAATAATACAAATATTCATATATACATCCAGAGCAGTTTTTGCAAACATTCATCTTGCTTCAAAGAATTAAGGCATAAATAAAATCTCTTTAGTGCACCTTAGACTCAAGATCTTGGATTGATTTCCGTGCAGCGTCGAGCTCGACTTTAACTTTTTGATGCTCCTCGCGCTCTTTAATTAATTCAGCTTGAGTCTGGCTCAGGTCAGACTGCATTATAATAGAGGAACAAAACATAAAGAAGAGTGATCATGCACACTAAGCTTCTAACATCTCAAAGCATGTATAATATTCGTATCGATACAAGACCGATATAACAGCCAGGCGACCACATGATCAGCAGTCCAGAGCGGAACATTTCCCATCCAAGTCCTTGATCCATAAAATAGCGAATTTAGCGTATATTCTTAAATCAGTGTCATAATTTGATAAGCACAAAGCAAAACTTCCAAGCTAAATACAAGCATACTCACTTTTATCGCGGATGCAGAATGCTTCAGTTGGAATTCCTCATTATCATACTTCTTGTGCAAAATTTTGACTTCATGTTGTAACTTATCCACTTGTGCACTCAAGGCCTTTCTAGTCTCAAATAGCTCCCTCTCCAAATTGTTCTATTAAGATGGAGACAGTCAAAATTAGCATTTCCCAGTACAGAAAGCAACCTTTGTACTGCAGTTACAAAGACGACATATACAGCCAGCACAAATTTAGAGCATCAAATATTCATAACTCTGTTAATAGCACCTGAATCGACTGAAGATTAGTTAGCAACACGTTCTGGCTCCGCTGCTGATCCAGAAGCGCCTGGTTCTCCTGAACAAGGCGTTTCTCGGCCTCCTTTATCAAGCGCTTCTCGGTATCAAGAGACTTCAAATTGATCTCCGCAGAGAGCAACTTTTCCCGAAGACTAGAGGACTCCTACAAGCACAAAGTCCGATATAGGAAAGCTTGCCACATTACCGCAACAATAGAATAAAAGTTTTAAACATAGACGTACATTTACACAAGCAGCGTATACAGCATCAACTGTATATACAAGCATGATAGGAATAATGTATGCATGGTTTGATCTATGCTTGCATAGGCTGGCAAAAAGCACAACAAGTTATATAAATTGTCCTACATACTTGTTGATATATATGTCCTCCAATATTCTGTATACGTATATACATATATACATATATAATATATTATATATATAATACAATAGATATATATATATATATTTATATTTATATATTATAAGAGAGAATGTAAAAAACAAATCTTAACCTGCTTGTAAATATCGACCTCCGTCATCAATTTTGCTAGCTGCTCAGCAGTGCCTTTACACTTAAGCTCGAGAGCTTTCGCTTCTTTTCTGAACCCTTCAGAAGTAGCTGCTAGAATCGAGTTCTTCTCTTCAGCAAAGTCAAGCTACAGAAAATAACAAGTAAGCAAATCACACAAAGGTAAACTTAACTAAGACGTACTTTGAAAACAAACAAACCATGCTTGTAAAGGTCACGAAAGTCATACCTGGTTTTTTAGTCTATCCCTATCAAGCTTCGTAGATGTAAGATTCTCTTCCAAGGCAGAAATTCGAGCACTAAGCTTTCTAAAGAATAATTTCAGAAATGCCTAGCAATTAGCATACTAAATTTTATTTTTCAATAGCAGTACTGCAAGCGATATAAGTGATATATGCTTAGTGAAAGCTATTCGTGCAGCGCATTACGCTATCACTGCGTGGTCAGACATGCTGGGATAAATGGACCAACTTCATCAGCTGCGATATGAAGTAAAAGAACTTAAGCTTCATCTAAGCAACAATTAAAGCCAAACATATCGATAAACTTTAAACTTTATGAGGAGACCATACTGACAACGGCAAGCAGCTAGCGTTTCGATCAAACGCACAATGGCAATGAACTGAAATCAACCCTGGAAAAAATCTCACAGCTCTAAAACTCCACCCGTATAAACATACTTGTCTTTATCAGCTGAAACTTTTTTCATGCCTTCGCATTCAGCCAGTGAAGAATCGAGTTGAGCTCGAGTTCTACACAAATCTGCTTCTAGATCTAACAACGACTGCCCGTGAGATGCTGAAGTCGACGAAGTCACTTCACCCTATTGTAAATAACATACTAGATAGTTACCGATCTACAAATAACACAATTCACCAAGTGATACCTATGTACTGGGCATAAACGTGTCAATATCAGCAAAAGTTTCAGCATAATCTACCGATTATCTATCTAGCTTCGCACTAATCTCTGGATGGGCAACTCTTTTGAATTCTTTATTGGAAAAAAAAAAGACTTAATATAAAGCAAGTAAGAAAAGGCGTGGGCAAAAATTTGGCTCCCGCATTCCACAACATACAAATACAATACCATTCATCAGGCCCACCCACCACCATACTGACTCCTCCAGATTGGCATAGCACCTTATACATGTCTCGCTGCCTAGCCAGCTGCTCCATCTTAAAGAAAGGAAGCACCCAACTCTGAATGTCAGCAAGTACAAGACGACAAAAGATGATGCATACAACATCATGAAATATCGAAGACAAACGCCAGGATGATTTCCTGGGGGGGGGGGGGGGGCAACAAAGCAAGACACTAAAAAAAGAAAAAGGCAAATTTTAGCAAAAAACTCTGCTCCCACCCAGTTATTTTTCCTACATAAACATCTTTTT
>QQSS02220276.1:12436-22716 GCA_003687565.2 Craspedacusta sowerbii
AAGACCTACAAAACACCAAAACACACATACGAAACCGGAGCCCCGGAATTTTCCTGGGGGGGGGTCGGGGCGACACAAAGCCAGTCACTTACAATAAGCAAAAGCACAATTTAGTACACAAATCTGCTACCATCCATGTAATTAGTCTACATAAATCTATTGTTACACAAAACGAGCTAGTGCAAGATCACTATAAATCTACATAATCTTACGCACGGAAAAAATATGAAATTGTTTCGCGCAGTAATTCACTTTGATACAAGCAGGATGACAAAGGGTCATTGCGGAATGGTCTCCTCTCAAGAATGCTACTTACAGTAGAGTGCAGGAAAAAAAAACAGAAGATTCCGTAGCTTTCTTAAACCGATAAAGACGAAGTGTAAGTGTAAGTGCGAGAGCGCTAAGATACATGTTACACTGTCACCTAGCAGAAAGCTTGGCTATACTTTCCCTTCTAAAAGCCGCCAGGAGAATAGAGTAGCAGCGTCAAATTCAATGCTTGCGACGCTAAAAGTACTTTAAGACGCCATATTGAAGAAACAGCATCATGAAATAAAATGCTAATGATTTGCAGACAGACGCCTTATGATACACGAACTCCTGGCCGGCACACGTACACGCAAAGAAATTTAACAAAGAAATAATGGAACAGCAAACTTTACATGACGTATCCTCTGCATCAAATCCATTAATACCAAGCACATGATTATTAATCATCTCTAATAAAAATTAAAAATAAATATGTAATGCGCAATTAACCAGGGACCAAATACCATCTCCTCCTGCTTTTCTTGACTTTCTTTCATTATCTTCATATCTTCACGGGCACTTTCAATCCTACGTTTAAGTTCTTGAATGCTAAACAAATAAAAAAGGGGACTTCTAATGACAACGTAATCATACAAAAATATCGCGGGTCTTGAAGCACTTGCATACCAGAAATACCAACAAGACCTTTATCCTAGCGGAGAGTATAACTTCCAATTTTTCGAAGAACTATCACTTCACAAGGGTAACACAAACTCACATATCCGGTCCACCTTCCTTTTCCAGTTTTTCCTGTTCTTCGCTAAGCTCTCTGACCACAGCCAATAAACGTTGGTTTTGTCCCTGAAGCTCTTCAATGGATCTGTCCACAAAAAAGTCGCAATCATGAAGATTTTACGATAAGCATAGTTAAGGCGCACAGGGCCAATTAACAGACAAGTAGTGACTTTCACGATTGCACACTCCGAACCACATATAATACTGACAAGAGTGAAAGTCGTGCATCCGCAGAAATCTTAGTTAGGGCTTGCTCACATGCGCCTAAGAACGTTAAAACCAACGCACAGCAACAGCAAAAAAACAAATAAATAAATAAAAATAACGGGAAAAAAATTTGCACAAAGCTACTAGCATGGGCAAATAAACATACTTAAATGTCACCAGATGGTCTGAAATGACCTGTGATGAGCTTGACACCTTGTCATCATTTAGTTCGGGCAATAATTCAACCAGGTTGCTGGAGCTAACTACACCTCCGCGAGCTTCTTCCACTTCTTTTAAAAGGACACGCACCTGAAAGAATGTCGTACCATAAAAAGATGTGACCATTGTCGCACGACATACGTCAGCAAAATTCTGCCCACCGCCGGTAAACCTTCACAGTACAGCTACATGGCCAAGCGGCATCAACTAATTGCAAACATAAAATCACTTCGCTACCTGCTGACTGAGATCAACACAAAGAGATTGCAAGCGCTTCTCTTCTCGGTTATGGAAGTCAACTTTTCGTTGGCATTCTGCAAGTTCACTCTGCAGTCGATGCCTCTCCTAAAATGGGCAATAACTGATTTCACAATCGGCTGGCCAAGCTCATTTGAAATGTTATGCGCTAAACTAAGCAGAGCATGCAAAAGAATCTAATAAATAAACCAAACTAACGATCGAACATCAACTAAACCTCAAGCATTGCTGAACAGCTTACCGTTATAGTTTCTTCCAACTTAGCCGACATGTTTTCTACTGTTCTAACAGCGCAAAGATAATCATCCTTCTGCTTGTGCAACAAAGGAGCCTTTTCTTCAACCTCCTAAAAAACATTTATTTTGAAATGACACTGATAGTAAACCCATATTCAAGCAAAATCCAATAATAAGATAATAAGATTTCAAAGACTACTGCTCTCATGCGAGTGAAGAGCAATGTTGGACACGGCAGAATAATTCGTTAAACACAAAAGAATAACACAGACATCCAGGGCTTGCTTCCTGTATAAGAGAACGCATGTTTCTTGCATCCTAGGGAAAAAGCTTCTCAACAGGATACAGAATCTCAGTTGAACCTAAGCATTAGTAACAAATAAAGCCTTCAAGCCAGAAAGTCTACAAAAAAACTCACATCGCCACAAAAAATGTGCACATTGTCGAAAGAAAAATAGAACAAACCTGTAATATTTGGTCAAGGTAAATCTTAAGCCGCGAATTTTCCTCTTTTTCAGTTTGAAGGTCATCAGAGACCCTGACGAACTCCGTATAAATCTTAAATAAACAGAGAAAATTAATCCGAATCCTCCCATTGCCTAAGTAAACTTGTAAAAATACAAGCGATAAAATTGCAGAAAAACAATGACGGGATTAAATACGTAAAACTTTCCGTATCCTAATGAATGAAGCTAACAACAGCCACAAATAAACTAATACACTACGCCGGCAATCACAAAAAGCCTGAAGGAAAATGTTAATAATTTACAGGCACCTACAAAACAAAGAACACTGGCTTGGATTCAAAGGTCAGAGACAAGCTGGACAAAGCTACAGCGCGAAGCAGAAGTATCTACCATTAAAAACTTTAAGCGGAATTTTCAATACTGCTCCTCGCCTCTTTAAATAATTTCAAGAATTATCATTCCTAAGAAATCTCTAGCCGTTTATATGCTACTAGCAGTGTAGCACAGCAAAACTGGCCATAAATATAGGCTGGAAAACAACTTGCGTACAAGTGGCTCCAGTTCATTAATACGATCTCGTTTATCTTCCTTACAATGATAAGAATCTTTATTACCTCTGTCAGAGTCATTCCTTTCTTCAAAATGGCACTGGTAGCAGCAGCCATAGGGGACAATGATTCAACTACATCAGAATGACTATCCCGGAGCCCTGGAAAGATCAGCGATTTCCAGATCCTCACAGGCAAACACGTCAAGTTATGAAAACTTAATTTAACTTCTGAGCCTGGTAGCAATAGAAATCGCTGAGCAGGGCACAAAACACTTACAACTTGAAAGAAAAAAACATTACCGATTCGAACAAAAAAAAAAACAAATAAAATAAACAGTGTGGCAACTTCACCAACAGGCAAAGGGTTTTACAAATGAACTAACCTTTCCTCCTTAACAGCAACTCATTAGCGTTTTTGAGCTCAATGGTCTGAGCATTCACTTGATTTTCTACAAAGCAATTCATAAATATTGCAATAAACATTTTAAGTGACAGCATGCTAAACCAAAGATAAAAAAGAAGAGGATTTTAAGGTCGTCCTTATTGTAAGTGGTGTGCTTCTAGGGCTTGTCACAGAACCACATATGACCCGTCCAACCGCCAGTTTACGCGAAAGAACATGATCTTACTTAAGTCCGAGATAGACTTTTGGTAGTTCTCTTCTGCTACTTGAAATTTGGCCGACAAGGAGTCCTTTTCTAGAGTAAACAAAATCAAAACATTCATTTACCAAAAATAATAAATAAATGAAGAGAGATGACAGAGATTACGAGCCACAAAAAGAAACTCGTCTTCATTCCATCTCCTAAAATTCTCTAAGTTCTAAAGCTGGCACAAATGGACTTACAAATCTCAATTATACTAACGCTTTCACATGAAACTAGTAGCACTGTCATACTCCTTTAACGAACCCCAGGTTGATAGAAAATAATTTAAAAGTTGACCATGAATAAGCTTCATAAAAAGAAAAGAAAATTTTCAGTATCAGCTTAAAAATCTGCACGAAAGCCATTATGAACATTATATATCATCATACTATAAATGATCATACTATAACATCATACTATAAATGATCAAATCATAGAACAAATTTCGAATTACGAACAATGAAAACACAGATCAGAAATTATAGTACATTAATTACAGTAGCACTCATAGGCCTTGTTGCCATGAGAGACTTGTGAATACTACCTTTCGCTGTGTTTTCTCTATTCTCTATTCTCCATTTACAAGTTTCCTGATTTATATCAGAGTCAACAACCAAAACAATCATGCGGGGAGAGACGAGGCTGACGGGGAAACGCAAGAAGGGGCAGCAATGCCACCAAATAAGGCAATACCGTACACGCACAGCAACCTAGCACCAATATCAATCAAAGTTGGCATCATTGATCAATCCATCACCGGCAAACTAACTTAAATCAAACTATAGTATATTTAATCACAGACTAATTAACAATGCATGAGACATCAGCATACGTCACTCACAAAGCAAATAGATGCGAGGCGAAACATACCATCCTTTGCCGTCTTTAGAACGCTTTGAAGCCCTTCAACAGCAGAAAGCGTCTCGTTTAATTTTTGCTTGCAGTGGTCTCTGTCTTCCTGCAACGTAGAGCAACAAGAAATTACGTACCTATAGATAAAAGCTTGTTTATCTAAGCTCAAAAGCTCACTAAGCAAGCATCAATCCAGGCGTAAGGGTAGACCTCTATAACATGCTCCTAGCAATTTGTGTCGTAGGCATCTGATAACCATATCTGGCCTTCATGCAGGCTACATGTGGTCAAACATGTTGCTACTTTCCATTTCAAAACAAGCTTAGCCAATTGCGTTCCGAAATTAAACTGTGATTAGTTTAGTTATCTATTCTTCAGTCCACTTAGGTTTAAGCTAGTAGAATAATCTAAATGACCGAATGAACAGCAGCCCTAATGATGAAAGGATACATCTGACGCAAATACAGATGAAGATTATGGTTCAGTATGAAGCCACTTGCCAACCACAATACCTTCCGAAGTTCCTCATAAGACGTTTGGTGGCGTTTGCGGTAAAACAGAGATTATGCAGATTTATTAGAATCGCCAGGAACCATTGATGCACAATAACAGAACCGAGGTCACACGCTCAAATAAGGCAAGGATCAAAAAGAGATATTACTGAAACTTTCATGGCGACAGCCGTAGGTCAAAAAAAGGCAAAGTTTAAGAGTAACTTGGGCGAGTTCAATGAGAAGACAAACTGTAAATAGCAGATCCATGTAATGATCGTGCACGTAGGGGCGACCATGGAAAAACTGCCATACGGAAGCAAGCATGGAGATACTGACGAGAAAAACAATGCTAATATATGAGAAATGGTATAATTTATGAGAAATGTATTTAAGTCACCAATGGCCCTTATCCCAACATAAACAAGAATAACCAAGTGAAACGTGGCATAAGATCTGAAGGTTTTCCAATACTTATGATTATACTCTCTCTGAACTGTCCATGAAATTAAAAAACACGGACAACCTGACAGCAACGAAAAAAAAATCATACAACATGTAGCAAGAAACAATATCAACGACAAAAAATTGCCTATATAAGAAACCCCATGCTATCTTTCCAAAATACGTTAAATAACATAATAGCAAGTGCATGCTACAATGTGACAGATTTGGCATCAAATAGCATGAAACTATTAGGAGGTTTTTATGCATACATTAAGAGCTAGTCTGCATACAGTTTGGTATTGAGAAAGTTCTCACATGAAAGAAGAATTTTAAAAATAAATGACGCTTGTCAGGCGAATGAATTGAGTTACTTTAAAACCATAGTAGGCTCCATGCAAGATAAAATTTATCAAACACCAGTACACATGTGCTTTTTCAAATCAAATTTGCTTAACACTTCACCTGGTACAAATCCACTAGTTTTGTTAGGGCAGCTAATTCCTGCTTCATCACCACTTCCTGCTCTACGTACTGCTGTGATGCCTGTTTCATTTTCTCTGCTAGGAGAGACAGCTTCTTCTCTTGCTCATTGCAAGTTTTCCTATATGTCTCTAAGCTTTGAGATAGGTGCAAGTTTTCAATTTCCCGCTCCTCTAACTTGCATCGTAGTGTCAGAGTCTACAGCATAATAAGGTAAGATGAGAGCAATTTGGGCAAGGCATCAACCAGCATCACCACTATACACACAGTGCCTTAATCAAAGCGATAGAAGAGGGCTTGTCAATGAGCAGTAACCTGTAATACCATAGTGAACTGACCATGTAAATTGCCAAATGGGTCAACTGCATGTTCAGACACATAATGGTGGCGCTAATTGTTGCTAGGGCCTCACAAAACCAACAGGTTTTATGCATAGCAGATATCTGCACTTCAATAATTATCTGTAAGTTGCGATTCACTGCAATTGGGCACTCTAATAAAGGCATGACCTTGATATTGCAATAGAACTCAAACATCAACATGGCGAAAGGGAGTTCGATGGAGAAAGTATTCTTACATATACATACCACAATTCAGGCAAGATGGTTAGAAGATAATTCCTTTCTTAACTAGATGTGAATGATATCACTTCATTCCATTTTAGTCAGGGCAACTTAGAGTGCAGAAAGTATTCCAAGTTAGCCAAGTACATGACAAGTCCAGCACTCCATGTTTCTACACAGTTAAGAGGTTTACAATTCATTTGCAACAATAATTTGTTATTCAATGGATAAAATCTAACCTCAACGTCCAACTTAACCATCTAGCTCTTACTCTTTCTATGTAGATCTTACTTACTCTCCTTCTTGCAAAGAGCTGTTGTTCCCTCCTGGGGTTTTTATTGCTGATTGATAGTTTTCTTTGTGCTGGCCCTTTCGGAATTTTGCTGAGTGAGCATTCGCAAGGTCAATTATTGACTGATTAGTGTATGCACACCCTCTTATTTAAACGCTTTTGATGTAACTTTTCTTGATAGTTGTAAATGATCAAAGCTGATCAAAACATGTCCTACAAACTGAAGCAAGCTGTCTTTTTTTCTGACAGCTGTAATAAGCATGTTTTGATTGACTTGATCATATCTGCATGGCAGGAAGCTTTCGAACCAGATGCTTACAACCTTGCTACATCAAGGACTCAAATGAAGACAATTTCCCTTACAAAAAAACTGCAGTCCATTCTCTTGTATACCAGAACCAGGGATGTATTCCGGGATGCCTGCTTGGAATAGGGCTCATTCAAAGTAATCCTATGTTAAAAACATCATGATTGTCAAGTGCTTGGGGTGCCTTTGCATGATTGTTATATAATACTCAAGCCATGTCAACAAAATATCGAATAAGCCCAGACTTTAAGAATTTATTCATTCATGCGAGGCTGATCCCACACATCGTCTGGCAAGCTCTAAAGGGGTCGCTTGTTATGGCCTTGTTTAATTAAAAAAACAATTTTATGTACAATTAGGTTAAGACAGAGTAAATGCTATTTGCAACAAAAGCATAACAAGCATTTGAAACAGAGCAGCAGAAAAAATTTCTCTACCTCTGAGTTAGAAGATTTTTGAATGCTGTTAAGCTGATCTGTCTTGTTTCTCAAATCAACAGAAAGTTGCTCCATTTGCTGCAAAAGCATGGTCTTCTCTTGTTCTAGCCGCTTTTCCTTGAATTCCCTAGTGACATCATGATTTTTTATCTCATCCAGCTGATACTGTGCTTCATACTTGGCTTTTTGGGCATCTGAAACCTTTGCTGACATGACTTTCCATTCATCATTCAGGCGATCAAGTTCACGATTCTTCTTTTCAAGTAGCTCAGATAACTCCAGCTTTTCATCTTCCAAAATCTTACATTTTAGATCTAAATTTACCTAAGGTAAGGCAACAAGGGAATCTTGATATCAATTCAATTTCTCTGGAAATCAACGCAACCACTTAAAACTAAAAAACTACAGGAGAAAATCCACATGAAACATCAAAGGCACATGGAATCAACAAAAATCACATGATTTAAACAACACCAATATAAGATTACACTTATATACCTGCTCTCTCTTAAAATTAGCAACTTCCGAATCAGCAGAACGCAGCTTTTCCTCTAACACTGATAGTGAATTCTCAAGCTCATTAGTCTTCAGCTTTAGCAAAGAAAGTTCTTTGCTGCTGACTGACAACTTGTTGTTGGATACTATAAGTTGTTTCTCAAGCTGTGTTAGATGATGCTCTGCATAAAAGAATTACATAAGAAAGCAGTTTTATACTCTTCCCCGTCATACTAACAGCTATCAGCCTTGTGCTTTTTTACTAATTCATTAATGCTTCAGGCGCAACGTGCAGCATTTCAGAGGTAACAGGTAAGATATGCATAGAAATAAATGAAAACCCAAATTCTGGTGGTAAACATTAACATAAAATCTATACATATTCAACTATGCACAAAAACCTTTAAGCTATTATTGCCAACGAAAATAACACTATGCTCACCAGCATTAAGGCGATGCCGACGAAGTTCAACTTCTACTTTTTTGTGCTCATCACATTTCTTCTCTTGGTCAAGCACAAAGGAACCAAGAGCGCTCAGCCAAGATGAGGCTGTTTCAGAATCTTTAGAAATGTGCTCAAGAAATTCACATGTTAGACTGAATTTACTAGAAAGAATCTTAATCACATCCTCCATCCTAAGAAAGTGATACACTATAAATAAAAGAATCAGAGTTAAGCATAGGAATGGTAAATTTTTCTAGTCACAAACATTCCAAAATAATGAAAAAGATAAGCTTTGCAACTTTTTAAATCACAGTTCAAATGCTCCGCGATCAGTATCCATGCCAAGCCTCAGCCTTTCATGAGGGACAGCACATGTTTTCAATGTGAAGAAACCAGAAGACCTCCAACAAATGATGGCAGAATATTTCTTACATAGAAAAAAAGAACAGTTCAATGACCAACAGAGCACCTACGAAACCTATATGAATTTGAAAATATCCATGATCACCATCATCTATGACTACGACATTCCAACCCAGCCCGGCATTTGCGAACGTCAATGCAATTACACCTAACGGTAAGAATGCTGACGGGCATGTGAAGGGAACTGCTGCTAGAGGAAATCCTTTTTTTTTCTTTACAATGCCTACAAGCATGTGGTGTAGACTCTTCTTTATGTGGGCCCCTAATTGATATTTTGCTAAATTTTGACGCGTCACATGTTATTTCTGGGCGTTTTCCTATTCTAACATCCACTACAACATTTCTTATCCTGCACTTATTATTCCATATGAGGTATCCTTGCTATTGATTTTGTCTAGCGTGTAATTGCTGCACTATTGTTTTGGTCTAGTTCAGAGAGTTTCTGGTGTCTTCATTCCTAATGCAATCCATAATGTGAACTCCAATGATCTATGAAGTGCTGCCATCTTGAACACAATAATTTCTTTTCGTCAGTGCTCTTGTCCAAGACATTAATCTGCTAGGTTATAAATCACAGCTAAGTGTTCAAGTTATAAATCCGTACAAGACAATCGGTACTATGACCGACTTGTAAAATCACATTTTCATGCCACTCTCGACATGCCATCTTCCAGATATTGCTCAACTCGCTTAGCTGCCTGAATTTTAATGCTGATCAAGTTCTTACGAATGCCTAGTAAGTTGTGCCAAGGCATATGAAGCTGCTCAGATTTACATTCAGGCCTCATTTCAATAGTTCTTCTGAAGTTCCATTGCTTGCTATTTCCTTGTTTTCGCAGTTACTAGCATCCATTCTGCTTGGCCTGCCGTCGAATCTATTCCATAGAGGTTATGTACCCTTAAATGCCTTGGTACAACACACAATAAAAATCCCTCTCTAAATCCATGAAATTTCCTTATCTTCCAATGCGGTCTTGCATGCATGGCAGATATGGTTAATCGTAAGATAGTTCTCGCATTTCGCTGAGTCTGGTGTAGACTTTGTCCGAAATGTTGGGAAATGACATATGAAGGGTACGTAAAAATTTAAAGCCAATATTTTATAATAGACCAAGGTCATCACCAGCCAGGGATTTCATACACTCAAAAGCTTTAGCAGGGGTGAGATACTAAGGAAATTTTAGTCACACAACAATAGGTAATATAAGCGACGGTGGAAGAAGATCGCTCGACTTTCTCATCGACCAACGCGCCACACTTACATTAGCCATTGGGCACGGTTTACTGTACGCACAAGGGTTATGACTTTTTGACTTAAAAAAAAATTATTTCCTGTGTCATTAATTTTACGTTCCCACGGTGTGTGCGAAGGGTTTGTCACGGGTGTGATTTGCCGCATAGACTAAAGTTGTTGCTTTTC
>QQSS02220277.1:0-10823 GCA_003687565.2 Craspedacusta sowerbii
ATGTATGTATGTATGTATGTATGTATGTATGTATGTATGTATGTATGTATGTATGTATGTATGTATGCATGTATATGGTTGTATGTATGTATGCAGGTTTTTATGTATTTTGTATGTTTGCAGGTATGTATGTATGTATTATGCATCCATCTATTTATCTATGTTTAGCGCATATGTATCACTGTTTTCTTATTAAACACTACTTCATGGCTCTTGGGTGTAAATGGTAATAATTGTCTTGCTAACTAAGAAGTAGGATACATGATGAAAAATTGTTCTAGCAAGACCAGATATTTTGTTCTTGGTTTTTTCACTTTGCGAGATTGTGGTAAGAAGAACTAACAACCTTTCATTTGGGAGGATAAAAGCTTTCATAAGTTAATACCACATGTATAGCCTGCGTATGTCTTTCTTTCTTTATTTATTTATTTAATTATTTGTTTATTTATTTTTGGGTGTAAATTTAATTTCCGTAGTGAGGCAGTAGCTGCTTCAGGCATTTTGAGTTGTAAATGAAGGGTAGGTTGACTTTGTTGTTAGAATTTTCTTTCTGTGCCTAGTTCGTTGTTCTTTAAGCTCTAAGAATACAATGTGGCTCACAAGCTGAGCTGGATGCTTTGCTGAAGCGCCCTACAATGTCTTCCCTTTAATTAACTTATTTTAGTAAATTGTTGTGTTTAAATATGCCAGATTAGTTTCTCCGGTGTGTCAGCCTTTCTCAAATTGATTTTTTTTACTGATTCCTTCTTTAGTAATGCCAACTTAAAATGGCGGTGCTTAATTATAACGTTTGGTTTTCTATATTGCTGTTACTGTTACAGCATGTTAAACAAGGAAAAAAGAAACTTCCTCAATTGTAATTTATACGGTTCTTCAAAACAAGTTGAACCTGGTCACTTCTCGGTCCTAGTTTTATTCTTTGATGTACACCTAACTTAGCATTTGGTTTGCATTATCTCAACATTTGAGGACGAAGGAAGCTAATTTTGTGTATATTTGGTAGCTAACATACTTAGAATATCTTTGCAAGGTTCTCTTTGTATTTTTTTAAGTGTCATATAATTCTGGTGATCGTCAAGATCAATGCCAATTACTGTCAAGGCTATAACACAGTCGAGCTTCCTTTGTCAAACTGAGCCAAATCTTGCAGATAATGTCAGTAAGCAATATTGATTCATGTAGCTGTGAAGTCATGTGGGTCAATTTTTTAATGGTATGGTGTATAACCTCGAATTAACATACTTGCATTGTGAATTACTATAAAATACATAAATAGAAATTGAATATAATATATTATAATATAAAAAATTAATATAAAGACATATACTATGAAATACTATAAAATGCATTTTTGTTTCTGCTCAGTTTCTGCACCAGCTGAGCATTTCATGTGCATCTTTAGGTTTGAACAGGTTATTCCTTAAGTCAGTGGCTTGATTTCTCAAGCCCATGGTTTATCAATTCTCAAGAATATTTGATGGGACATTGCTCTTGCACTTGCCCTAATTTTTTTCTTCACAGCCCAGTTTGATGCTGTTGGCTACATCACATTTACATTAATTTACAAGTTGATCTGTGCTTGCAAGTAGTTAAGTCATTAAGTCCAATGTTCTAGCTAGTTCAGTCAGCTCTTTATAATTTAATGGTACTTCCACTAGCAACTCTGGTTTGCCTTCCCTTTACTAGTGAAGTACTCACACAGCCAGATGAGTAAAATGAACTGGTTGATTTCAATGTTTTGCTGTTGAAATGGCATGCTGGTACCAGGAGTTTGTTAAGAAGTCCATCTTTTTGTGGTGAGAATGCATTTTAACTGTGACATGTTTGTTATGGTTCTAGGCTTCATGGAGCTTGTATGGCATGTTTTCGCAAACTAAAAGACTTAAAACCAATCTGGATGCTGTTGATATGGATAGTATTGGGGTAAATGGAAGACCAACAGAAGCGCTTGGTGTAGGACTTAGTCATGCTTATCAGGCTGATGTGATGGCTGGTGGTGTTGCAGCCAGCGTTACTGTTGCCCTGCACCCCCTTGTGATAATGAATGTTTCAGAGCATTACACAAGAATAAAGGCACAGTCAGGTGTTAGCAATCCTCAGGTACTTGGTGCTATTCTAGGTAAGAGGAATGGCCGAAACTTGGAGTTGCTTAACTCTTTTGAACTTCAGTGCACATTGGAGGCAACTAACTTGGTTGTGAACATGGAGTATTTTCGAAGTAAGGAGGAGCAGTTTAGGCAAGTTTTCAAAGAGTTGGACTTTCTTGGATGGTATACTGCGGGCGGCACTAGTAGTGCCGTTGCAAATGAGAGGGACGCTACTATCCACCAGCAATTGATAGAAGTCAACGAAAATTCCCTGATGTTGAAATTGGATCCCTTATCAAAATCTGCGAATTTGCCCATTTTTGTTTACGAATCCATGATTGATATCGTTGACCAAAAGCCAAGAATGCTGTTTATAGAAGTGCCATACGTGCTTGTGACTGAAGAGGCAGAGCGAATTGGAGTAGATCATGTAGCCAGACTGTCCAATGCTGGACACTCTCAGGTTTCAGAAGTTGCTGAGCATACCCAAGTGCAGAAAAGTGCTGTCATGATGCTGCAGTCTAGAATCGATTTAATTGTTGAATACATTAAATCTGTTAAGTCTGGTGAAATCCCCATGAACCATGAGGTTATGAGAGAATGTTTAAGTTTATGTCAAAGGATTCCCGTCTTACAGACAAGTGAATTTAGAGATGGTTTTTACGGTCAGTGCAACGATGTTTCACTAATGGCCTTGCTGGCAAACATAATGAAAGGTTGCAATGCTGCTAATGAGCTCATCAACAAATTTAATTTGACTTATGATAGGCAAGGTGCTGGACGCAGAATGAGAGGGTTGTTTATCTAGTTTCGGTTTGTAACCTCAGCAGATTATCATTGTTTATTCGCCAACTTCGTTCTGCGGTTTAAGATTAATGCCAGGTGTGTCTATATGCTGTGTTGTTTCTCTGCTCGCTTTATATTTGTTTCAAGCTTTTGTGTGGTATCAGTTGACTTCTGTATGTATCAGGCGGTTACTGGAGGTAAGTTTTACAGACTTGGGAGAATATGTTTAAAAACCAATATGGTTTAAGTACTGGAGATGGAGAGCTAGAATTTCTTAATTATTCCGCTTCATTGTGTCCCTATATGATTAACTAGTTCACCTAATCGGCTTGATAGAGTAGGCGTAGCGCCAGAGCATTATATACTGTTTTTTGGAATTGCATAAGAATTCCAGGACACCAAGACCAAGAGATAAAGAAGATCGATGGGTTGTTCATAATAGGAGCAATATATACACGTATATATATGTATATATACATGTATATATATATACATAATTGTTATTGGATGAGAATTCCAAGACATAAAACTGGAAAAGTTAGAGTAGATGATTGTGATCCTAGCACGCTGATTGGAGATGTCATCTGATTAGGCTTTTAATATAGTCAGAGCATATTCTGACATACTGGATGATATTATTATTTCATCAAGTTGTTAAGTTAAGTCTCTGCCTTGCTGTTTCATGCAATCTTTTTTATGGCTTGGGCGTATAGGACAATTTTCGAAACGGAAGCGGAAATTATTCTGCAAGTCCATGAGGACTCGTCTACACGTTGGGTGCTGAGTGCGCAACGTAGAGACGATGCCTGACGAGTGCCGGGTATTTTGACTTCGCATCGAGTATCGCTGGCATGCGATCATCTGCGCAAGCTATTGGTTGGGAGAGCGCGCGAACTGTGCCCAGAACGTCGAATAGTGTTAGAAGCTTAACGCAGCACATGGAATAATCTGCTAAGTCCGCAGCAAACTATTGGCGGTCGGCAGGATTTCCAAACGAGGCAGCTAAACGAGGTCGCCGTATTTAACTGTTCTCGCATACGGCTTGTGGAGCGCTTTGCGTCCAGTACTTCGCGTACTCCTATCGTGAGTTCGGAAGGAGAAGACATGTTGGAGTGACAGGGGTAACTCACCCTTGCTCCAGTCATATAATACGAAATATCTATGCAATTGAATTAAATCTTCTAGCTTCAGTATCTTCAGTCGTGCAAAAAGTGGTAATGTTCGTTCATAATAATCAGAGCTTGTGATGACTCGAATTATCTGGATCAGGTATAGCCGCCGAAGGTCGCATTTACTGGCATGACCTCATACCAGACATCCGTAGGCTAAGTAGCTTTGGAAAAGACTAAAATAAATATCTTAAAGGGTTTTTCACGAAACAATGTGCTGAAGTTTTGCAGTTATTGTTGCTGATCCATTTAATTCCTTTGCAAGCTCGTTTATGTGAGGCCTCCAGGTCAGAGACGAATCAATAAGCACTCCTAAATAGGTAACCTTACTGGATAAAAACAAGTTGGTGCCTGCGCACTTAACGGTAAGTCTAATGTCAGCTTTTTTTTGCAGCGGCTTAAAGAGAACTACGTCCGTCTGTTTGGCGTTAAGAGCTAAGCAATTAGCACATAACCAGTCGCAGACATTTCTCAGCTCGGTTTTTAATGACTTTTGCATAATTTTTACAGAGCGATGTCTCAATAGGCTATTAGTATCATCTGCAAAATGATGCGCTACGGAGACAGAAAGGCAGTGTTTGAAATCATTAATATATATTATTAACAGTAGTGGTGCAAGGACTGAACCTTGTGAAACTCCGCATGTTATATCCAAAGTTCCAGAGCTTTGATTGTCAAGAGCTACGAATTGCTTGAGAGAAAAGACCAAAACCATTCATTAACGTTGGATCTTACACCATAGGCTTCAAGTTTATGAAGAAGGATATTGTGATGTAGACTCAGTATCAAATGCTTTCTGTAAGTCTATAAATATTTAAGAAAAGGAAATACGAAATTGGGCACTTACGGGGGCCAAATCTCACTCAGATCAAAGCAAATGTTTTGAGACCACTTTATCCTAATGTAACAGGCTATATAAAAGACATGATCTGTCACTAAAGCCAAAAAAATTGAACGAAAATTTCCGGGCAGATCGCGAAGGCAAACTAAACCATTCGCATCGCTATGTAATAAATATGGCGACTATGCTTTCAGTCAGGTCTGAAACTTTCTCGAATAAAACTTCAATAAATTTCGATATGGTATTAAATAAAACAGTCAATGGAACAGGTGAAAAATCCGCACTATTTAAAAATGGAACATTTGGTTGATTTTGGTTAATTATAGCTATGAACTATGAAAGACTAGGGATCATAATTTGCTTAAATGAAAAAACAATGCCGATGCCAAGTTCCCTGCTGGAGTATTTCCATACGTAAATTTAAGAAGGCAGAAGTGGATAAAGAAGGAGAGAGGCTATGGCGGAATTCGCAAAGTGCGCAGCCTACTATCCTTGTTCATGTTTAGGAGTCACGTATCTCTCAGCACGAGCAAAGGGCTGTCAAAAACACGGACGCCAAGGTATTCCTGGAGGATTCACATATCTTTGATAAAGCAACAAGATAGGTGCCTGAATAAGTCATTCAAGGATCGAATTAGGGCGCAGGGGAACGATTGGATGGTACTTGGCGGATCGTCAATCCGAAAACAAGGAAACACACGTTCTCTACAATACTTTTTTTGTGCAATTCGGTCATAGAACTCTGGAATGATATTGATACAGATACAGCAACCATATGTATTCCAAAATTGCCAATGTGGGAAGCGACACTGAATCCCCACATTCTGATGTGGAACTAGATTGGTTTGATGGCTATCTTACGAGTGTACCACAAGGCGACATCGATAAACGTCTTATGTCAAAGAATGAACATGAGGAGGATTTGAAGGACTTTAAAGTCCAAGAAGCAACCGTTTTCACCACAACTATTATACTTAATCAACGTCTGTTCGTTCTTATATCTTTGGGTTATTTTAGCAGCCGAGGCCAACCAATTTCACTACGATTTCCATGTTCAAATCAAATCGGATGAATTTTTTAAAATGTTCCTGATTCCAGGACTGTATTGGTGTTGTCTCGGAACGGGATGAAACGGATTTTTCAGTGGGTTTTATCCCAAAGCATAATTGCGAATAAAAGCAAAATAGTGAATCATCTAATACGTGCAGTCACTATACACGTCGAAAGTCGAGAGCTTTCCTTTGAAAGTTTTGATTTGTGAAAAAGTGCTATTTTTTCAATAACCCAATGATTTTGTGACTGCGGTAAATTCTTCTTCGAAGAGAATTCCATTGAAAGCAGGACGATCCATAGTTCTAATTTAAAATAATTACAGAATCATTCCCGTTCGTCATTTAAGCGCCTCTTGGTATTGCAGTCTCGTAACTGCCAGCATATTCGATGAAACGGCACTTCCCGTTTGCCAGAATTGTGAAAGAGGAGACACATGACGTTGTTTTGCACTTTTTATGGCGCTCTCCCCGACGACAGCAGACTTAACTCAACGTGATCCAATCCGGCCCATTCTATATGCGTGGACTGCAATGTGGATAGTTATTGACAATGGTCGCTACTTCATTTACGTAACATACATTATCCGCGGTCGGGTCGAGGGCCGAAAAATCAGCCGAAAAATCGAAGTAGGTCCGACTTCAAGCCTGGTTTTCTTTCCCGCGGCAATCTACGGAGTCGATACAGAGAGGACTTGGACAACCGGAATCGTGCCACAAGTCTGCTACTTTGCTTTGACATGTTCAGATGATGCTTTTGCGCGGCTACTTAATGTAAAAGGTAGCATTTATGCCTGCAACTGATAGAGCTTTAGCTGGAGTCGAACACACAGTAAGGCTCCCACGACAGCCGAGCTGCAAAATTGCCTTAAGCGACATTCTTCCTTTATTGTTCCCCAACATTGGAGATGCTTCGGCATTAACGACTGGGCGAAATCTTGTAGCATCAGGGATTCAAAGCATCATGTTTGGCTTTCAGACATCTTCAATCCAATCATCGAGCATGAGCTACGGCCAGACGAGACCAGAATTGTTAAACGGCATTTTCTTCTTAAGGTTTCGCTAAATCTTCATGTGTGAAGCAATTGATTTGCTTACATACGACAACATTGATTGTTTTTAGCGTCAGTACTCAGCGAGTACGGAAAAACTGCGGCTCTCTCAAACAGACTTTTCAATCGCACGCTTCAATCTATTTGACTAAACTCGAACATAAAACTTACCTCCATTAATATATGAATGAGCGCATTCTGCTTAAACCCTATGCAATCACTGCGCGCTTCAAGCGGCAGGACTTTGCATAGGAAAAAATTAGCTAGTTAACCGTAAAAGATTGCGAAAAGCATAGGGAAAATGAACTAGAAAACAATGCAACTAAATCGTAATAAGTCTACTCAATAAACATTTGAGCTTCAATTACAACTGTGGCAGACTACAACGGAGCAGGCGGAAGGCGCATTAAGCATGAAGAACGACGTCACGAAAGAAGGGAGATTTTCTTCTTGAGATGTGTAACTCATTCTTAACACGAAGAGTAGGCAATAAACTGGGTACGGTGGAAATAGATATAATGAAGAGAAAGATAGGTTTCAAGTCAAAATATTTCCAGCTCTTTTGAAACGCGCTCAGAATCTCTTTAAACGCAGGTCGCAGTTTTGAACCGCACATTTGCAAAGTGAAAATCCACGTTTAGCACGAACAAATGGGGTATTGAAAACAGTGCCTAAGCCAAGAAGTGTATTTGAGAATACAGGTATTAGAATGCTTAATTCAGTCATTTGGATCCCGTCAATGCATGTCAGGCGCAGGAATTAAAATCTAGGCTATAAAGAGGCCATAAGCGACGCAGAGGTCTTTCTACGGTGCAGCACGTTGGCAACATAACACACTTTGCAAGGAAGGCAAGGAATTTCAAAAAAAGGCAAGAAACGCGATCAAGGCTGAAATTTCATCAGGCAAAATGGAATCTTAAATGGTCCTGCGTGAGATCGAAGAATCTATAAAACGAGGGCAGGAGGTCAGGAGTTGATTGCTAACTTGCTTGATGGCCTGCACCATTTGAAAGTCCAAGTTTGCAGACATAATCGGTCTTCCACTGAAAATGCCACACGAACATAAGGTAAGGGACAAAGGCCTTCCAATCACAGGCAGACGACATGCAGGAAAATATATCAGATCTTAGTTGGTCTGATCTTACGCCAGCGTAAGATCAAAACAAAGGCGTCCACAAAGACGTTCCATTCACAGGCAAACAAATAAGCCTCAACACCACAGCGTAAACTCAAAACATGGCTCAGGATCGCACATTGCACAGATTACAGACTAACGTCACTTTACCACAATTTGCACTGATAAAATAAACATCCCTTCTCGCAGCACGCAACCGCAATCGTCGCTATCTTTCTCGCTCTTTTTTGGGCTCCTCTCGGGACAGCTTCTTTCGCACATCGAATGCAGAAGACAGCCAGACGCTCCGAATAAATGATTGCACCCACCTCACAGATGTCACAACTTAACTTTAGAGTTGCTCAGAACAATGCCCATGTGTGCTAGTAGTTATATATAGGATGCCACATTGTCCAGCTTATATCCTTTTGATCTTGAATAACCCTCCAATGGGAAGCTCCCTGCGGCTGCACCACATGGTGACCTATTTGAATTTTCCCTACAGATAGAATGCGCCTAGTGAATTTTTGTCTCCCTTGAATCCGAAACTTCAAGACGCTCTCGGGGAAGTCCTCGCTTGACAAGTCGAAGAGTAGCTGATGCGAAAACTCTACCTCCATGGTCTTTTCGGGAATTTCTTTCACCATATTTTGCTTCTTACCATGTCGGATGACCTTATCCCTGACGACGTCTACGTAACCCTTAATACGCAAATCTACACCAATGACGAGAGAAAATAGCAAGGTGACGGCGAACACTAACGCAATTAAGACAAACCCCCAAAACAGGCCGCAAACCGTTAATTTGCAAAGCATAAACGGTGGCGTATGGACTTCGGATGAAAATTGTACAGGATAGGTTGAAGAGCGAATAAACTTCACGACTTCAACTATCATGCATCTACGCAAGCACGCATGACTCTACACATAGATTTGATAAAGATGACAGATGGAATCCTATGATAATCAGTTTTTTATCATACACTTTCCACGTACTCACCTGTAATGCCTTCCAAGGCTCTTGCAGTTGGAAAGCGAACGCGGTTTACTTGGACTGTGAGCAAGGACTTCTGGGGGCTGTAGCAAAGAGAAATTTCTACGTCACCAACCTCGTTCTAAAGCGAAAAAAGACTACTTTTCTTGATTTGCTCTACCTGGTCTCGAGTGGAGAGCTCCTTGACGCTATCGAAGTTCTATTACGTACTTAATTAAGGCTTCAGGTCGCCTGGACATTAGGTCATTTTATTTCCTGGAGAAAGCAGCTTTTAAGCATATATTTATTTTTAGAGCACAGACTTTTATTACGCATGCGCGGCAGAAAGGTAGACACAAAGTTTTTAGACCAAGGCAACTAACAAGATGACTGCAGAGCGGACAAAAATTCCAACATCTGAAAAAATACCTGATGAAGACCCGAGTAACAAAGCAAGTACCTGCAGAGAAATCGGTTGAATCGGCAACTGCAGGTTCGCCGGCACCTGAATAAATATTTCCCTGTTAAGCAGGGGGACACGAGCCTCCCCGTAATTAACATGCTTAGCCGACTTTTCCACGCATATGACTGTTATCAGTATGGTCCGAGATCCAAAGTCTCTTTGGCTGGGACCTGATTTGAAATAAAAGTTCTCGTTGAAATTCAGTTTCGCGTTCCTGTAGAGCTGCTTCGATATGTGTCGGTGTTCACGCACCGGGGTTAGTTGCACTGACGCATACACACCCTCGATTTCTGGCCGGGGGAATGCTATGTTTTGGATGCTCTGCAGTGTTAGGACGAGACTGCGGTTGGAGCTGTCTTCATACTGAAGCTGAATACTGATTGTGCCCAAGTTAGGAGGCGGCTCATTCGACTTCTTCCTCGCAGGTGAGGGTAACCCTAACTCATTTGGTGTAGCCAAGTCATCACCAGGGCTAAAACTACTTGGAGAATTTCGATCATACAATGGACTATAAAGTTGCGGGTAGTCGAAGAAGAAGGGGCTGTCTCGCGTATCCAGTGGAAGACTGCCCGACCGCGATCTGGTATCAGATAGAGAAAGGACATCAATTCTCTCAGAGCTTACAGAAAATTTTTGCCTTCTGGGCTGTACAGTCTCAGTTGCTAACTTTCCAGGAATATAAAACGACGAAGTTTTGTATTTGTCTACCGATTCACGCGTTCTTATGGCGCCGTTGGACTTGACAGATTCAGGGGTCCGGCAGACCTCAGCGTTAAGCACTTCATACACCTTAGCCTCTTTCCTATTACCATTTCGGCGAATAAGGCTATCTGGACAGTCAAAGCAGCAACTGAGCTTGCTCGAGTATCTTTTCACTACCAAGATAAGCAAAACAAGCAGAACTATTCCGGCAAACACTCCAGCAATTATAAGAACGATGAGCAGCGCTGTGCGTGTCGCTGGCGCATCCCGTTGTTGATCCATTATTCACTCTCGTTCATGATGGCGGGTGCTAAAACATGCAACAACGAGCGAATAAATAATAGCAAGCAGTTCAGCTATTCATCTTACAGGAGCTAGTACATGGATTGGCAGAATTTCAACTTTGCCTATAGAATGAACTTATCAAAAGATTGCCGGGCACGCTGCTAGGTCACACATACCCAAACATACATACCATACATACATGGTCATATCCACATACCATAAACATACCATACATACATACATACATACATACATACATACATACATACATACATACATACATACATACATACATACATACAT